>WEKW01012445.1:327170-348686 GCA_013389905.1 Sula dactylatra | reverse complement strand
TGGAGACTGTTCGGAGGCGCCACAAAGAGGAGGGTTATCGCCGGGACACGCTGGAGCCGCAGGGCTCAGCCCAGAGCCCGCTGGAGCTTCCCTCGCCCGGGGTGGAGCGCTCCACGCCGGCCGTGTGGCAGCGGCACGGCCGGGAGGAAGGATGAGGGGGAGAGCCCTCCGAGCCCGCTTAGCTTCCATTGGCCAGAGCGGGCGCCTGGGGCGGGGCGTGCGTGCAGGACTTGGCGGCTATTGGCCAGCGTGGAGGGCAGTGTGAGGGCGGGGTGGNGTGCCCGGGCGGGGATCGGGGACAGCCCCCGCCCCACGGCCCTCCCTGGCCGCAGCGAGCCTCCCGGCGGGGCAGAGGCGCCTGAGGGGCCGCCCTTCCGCGGCAGGGAGATGCCACAAGCGTGCTTCAGGCTGCTTCAGCGCCTGAGGTGGAGGCCACGCTCCACCTGCCACCTCTCTCCGCCTGCCACCTCCTTCCACCTGTCACCTCCCTCCGCCTGTCACCACCCGGTCTGCGGCCTCCATCCGAGGCCGCCCTGTGGCACGGGACACCTGCCTCTGCTGAGTCCAGGCTGGCTCAGCCATCTGTGGCACGGGGAGGAGGGTGACACCAGACTGAGGGACAGCAGGGTCCAGGGCTGTCCTGCCTGTGGATGGGGCAGCCGCAGGCAAGGACCACCTCTCAGGGCCTCTGGATGCAGCAAATATGGGTGCTCTGTTTGGTGGCCTGCTCCAGATAGCCTGGGCTGTCACGCTGCTCCATTTCACCTGTTCAGCTCTACAAGCATGTGATTTCACCCTGGTTTCACCCCCTTTTTCCAGGCAGACCTTTAGCTGCCTTCCAGCCTTTAGGGACAATAGTCAGAAGTGGAGGTGTGAGGAAGAGGAAGGCCCAGGACTTCAGCGAGCCTTTCTTAGGCCACAGGAGAGTCCAGCCAGGGAACCACAGTGCCATCCTCGGGCTGATTCTTGGCTTCTGAAACTGAAGCTGGTAAGTAAATAAATATGGCCAAGTGCTTCACAGGGTAGAAACTTCTGCTTGAAAAATTTGGAATTACAAAACACTAAGAAGTAATGCAAGAAGTGGCAAGTTTTCCTAGTCAAATTATTTTTAAATACAAAATACTAGCAATCAGCACTGTTATGAGTCTCTAGTGTTTAAAGCTTAAAAATAAAAGAGCTTTGTTAAGAGGTAAATCAGTTTTTCACTACAAGGCTTTTAAAATTACTTTTTTTAACTCAATAGTTCAGGTACTTTTGCACATGCATCATCAGGGTTATCTGAGTAGCAGGATTGCAGGCAGGACCACTTGGGATGGAACTGAAGAAGCAGCTTTGACTGCTGGTTTATAATCATGGGTGATGGTGTGCAAGAAGGAAAGAGCTCAGATTAGTTTCTCAGGCTGACAACTAGAAAAATAACAGTCTTTCTGAACAAAAAATTCTGACCCCTCCTAATAACAGTGAGATGAATTTTTTCCAGGCTGGAATCACACATCCAGATGCATGTGGCCACAACAGATACACAACACAATCAAAAAGTACCAAGTGCAAGCCAAGAAGATGCCCAAACTGTATTTAATCAGAAATTGGCACATTGAAGATACTGGTTGCAAAGACTAGCCTAGAAATCCCGAGTATTTACTCAGAGAACTAAGTCTTGTACAGTCATTTAATTCCCAGATATTGCTAAAGCAAAGCCAGCTTTCTTCTGTCTACATTATGATTGGTTTTATACTGCATTTTTGCCTCCTGATTGCCAAAGATAAGCCTAGTGACAAACAGCAGCAGTCCCCTTTCCTATGAAATCTGGAAAGCTTTAGGTTTTAAAAAAAAATAAATCACTTCTCTTCAAAAACACAAAATGTATGAATATAACATTATATTTTCACCTAGATTTAAAATGGGCAGAGTGCGTATTTCTGTGGAGAAGTGATACCTGAATGTCCCAGTCTGCCACATCGGCATGGGAACTCTCGAAGGACAAGTAGTTGAACTCGGTCCTATGGACAGCGTGTGTATTATGAGTCCTTCAAGAGGGGCAGAGCAAAGTAGGCTTTTGATTTCCTGGGTACAGAACTGCATTGCACTCATGGATACTACTCAAATGGTCGAGAGAAGAGGTCAGGCTGCCTCTGGGAAGTAAGAGGAACTCTTTCCACCTTCTGTGTAAAGCAAATTTGAAATCAGGTAAACTGCTTTAATCTTTTTCAGTTCCTAGCACTACAGGCTTGGTTTGCTGAGGCATCAAACTAATGAGAGGTAGTTCTTTATGTGTGTGCAAATGTAATGATGACAAAGATTCCCAAATTTTGTGGGCTGCTTAGCCACGGATGATGTTCAGTGCTGCGTTGTTCAACCTGCTCTTGTCCTTAACAATAGGAACCATCTCTATTATCAAACAAGCAAACAGTATTCTACTTGCTTGGTAGATTTTTATTTTACCTCTGATTACTGTTTCAGAAAGCTGATGCTGGCTGCCAGTTGAAGTATTATTGTGGCAATTTTATCCTATGGATAACTTAAATTTCACATAGCAGTCTGACAAGCAAATAGTGTCCTTAAGTCATGGCTACTCCTAACCAGTAAGGTCTGGATTTGGGGCAGCAACTTGTACATGTGATCCTACTGCCAGTCTCCTAAATGAATTAGTTCCCTGTGGGGTCGGGATGCCTTGTGGAATGAGAATTCAGCTTTCCAATTCTTCTTTGTTTTGTGAATACTGAAGTGGTTTCATGATTTTAAAAAGAACTAACTCCACAGATCCTTCTGATTTGTTCATACGTAAGCCAGAATACCAGTGACCAAGGAGCCTGTGAAAGCAAACACTGAAGTTAGAGGCTGAAAACAGAAGTGACCCAATTAAACCCATTAGTTTAAACTGTCTCCTCTTAAAAATCACATTCTTAAGCTCGATCTCATATTATGTCTTTCATACAAAAATTGTTGTGTTGCATATAATTAGGGCTACCCAGTCCTTCCTAAGACACCTAAAACTTTTTTTTTATCTTGCCAACTCATAAATGTTTGACCTGAAATGTTTCATACTTGGGGGCTACTTCAGGCTGAATGCTTTTTAAAAACATCTTTCAAGGGTTTACTTGTTCTAAAACTTTAATCAGAAAATTATATGGTTCTCCTTGCATAAAATTTATATCCTGCTCCCATTTAGTTGAGATGCTCTAATTTTTTTTTTTTTTGGGAACAGATTGGTGTTTGGCAAAAGGCTGCCTTGTGCCTAGGAAACACCTTTTCCTGTTCCTCTGAAACAGCCACTAAACATTTCCAAAATTAGAATTCTTTGGGAAATCTAAGTTGGCATATGCTTCATGGAAATTTTTAGCATAGTAGTAAACTGGCGAAGACCCCATCAATACTGAATGTGCTCCACTCCAGCTTAGGGACATAGGGACTGAGCAACTGAGCAGAACGTTCCTATAATTGCTCTCACCAGAGGCTGTAGCCACTGTTGTGGTCAGTTAAATTAGAGAAGGGAGGCTTTTGCCTTTGATCTTGGTGCTCAGTCTGGTAAGTTAAACAGTGTCAAGACCTTGAAGCCAGCTGGCAGAGTCTAGACGTAGCCATAGACTTAAAAAAACCCAAAACAGTCACATCTAAATTTGCTATTGGGAATTGTCCCTTGCCCAAACTAACAGTCTAGACAGCCAAGTTCCAGTTCCCAGGCTCCAACTGCCACTTGGCTTAATTGTACAGATGTAGCTATAACGGCCCAGCAGTATTGCAGGAGAAAGCCCTTAGCCTGAACGCAAGAGGGGCAAAAGTGAGATCCGGGATGGAGCAGTAAGAAAGCAATTCTGGGATCAGGAGAGGAGGAATGAAAGGAAGAGGGATGCAAAGGGAGTCCAGGGCTGGGAGCAAGAAGGGAACAAAGGAGAGTTTAGGAAGGTAGAAAGGAGGGAGCCTGGAATTGTAAAAAAAATGCAAGGAAAATCACTAGCAATTAAACAGGGCAGCATTTTCCAAATTAAAGAAATGCAAGAGGCAACGTGGGGGAAGTGACACTGCATGCAGTTGTGTCATCCACTACATTCAACTATGCTAACTGCAATTAAATCAAGAGACCCAAATAGTATTGGAAGAAGTGTTGGCACAGAAAGAACATTTTAATGCCACATTGTTCAACTGTCTTTTAAAGAGAGTTAAGACACTTACCATTCGCATCCAGGTTGGTATAAAGCCTTTGTATAGAGACATAAACCCTTCACCCTGTACAGTTTGAATCAAACAGTCCACGGAAGACTTGTACAGCAGACCTCTGGCAATGTGCAAGGAGAACAAATACCATTAGGATTACAAATATGCAATTTTAAAAAATCCCACCCCCCTTGAAAATAATCTGTATCTGATAAACTTGTACAAGCGAGAGCTCTTTTGTAAGCTCATTGGAGTCTCATCAGAACTGAAATACCCTAAGTAACTGGGTATGCTTAGGTGGCCATCACAACAACCCCCCTGGGCATGCAAAACTAAACCAATAAATTATCTTCAGAAAGATGAAGAGCAAATTAGAGACTCGGCTCTTCACTCCCAGTGAAATCAGTGAGACTCAGGGTTTCAATTTTCTACTGAAAAGTTGGTTCTGAAGTTTCTGTACCTTCCCTGCTTATCTCTCGGCTGGTTCATTATCCGGGTTTTGACCACATCAGCAGGAGTTCCCAGAACAGCAGCTACCAGGCCAGAACAGCAACTGTCAAGAGCAACAGATACTTAAAGAGGAAACTAAGATTTATCATGACAACTTAAGCGTCATGATTGCAGTTCCAATGATATATAATATATTAAAACAGTTTTCATAAAATCATGAGTAATACCTCATAACTTAACAAAAACTTGATTTGGGAGGAGGCTTGCTAGTGTTGCTGTTGCTCAGATGTCCTCCCAGCGCCAGCTTCCCTCACCTCTATGTGCAGTTCTGAGGCAGGGATAAAGGACCCGTAATAGGCAACTTATGATATTGTTTATATAAAGCAGATTTCTTCATAATTTAAGGGAGTAAAAGAGGTTGTTCTGCAGAGTTTTTATTGCTCATTCTTATAGGTTGCTAAAATTAAAACTAGTTTAGATAAAATAGTAGTAATTCTAGAAAAGTGAAAGTTCCTGTGCTCTCACAGATGTGTGAGGTGTTTAAATGCATCAGCAAGGCACTTCTAGTGAGGGCAGTTCTGCAGCAATGGTTGCATCCTCTGTCTTGTGTCTTTTGTACAAAGGTGTCCTCTCAGGCAAAAAAAAAAAAAAAGTAGTTATAAAGGTGCATTTTATTAGTAGCATCATGACCAAAGAATAGGGGCTTCTGCTGGCACAGAGGCGCAGGTCAGGACAGCAAGGCTGGAAATGTTACACAGCAGAAAAGGGGTAATGGAGGATTACACACCTGGCAATGCTGTGAGTCACACAATTGTCCGCAAGTGGCGTGTTCAGAAGCAAAAAGTGTTTCACTGTGTCATAAGTGGTCAGATCTGTGAAGAGGATAGTGAGGAAAAACAGCATTGTCAGAAGTAAATGGTGCTTGCGCTGTTCATTACTGACATAGGATGGAGGCTTGGCATGACCTAAATTTCCAGTGCAGCCCCTCCCATAGGCACAGCTAGCACTCTGCCCCCAGGTTCTGATGGCGGTTATGACATCTAGGTTCTCTCGTTGGACACTTGACTACATGCTCTCTTCTACTACCGTCTTCTCTGATTTACCCTACAAATGATAAAATGGATCCCAAATGGAAAATTTTGCAAAATAACTCATTAACCAAACTCAGAAACATCACGACAAGGACGGTTCTACCTTTCCCACCTCTGTGCAAGTGTTATAAAAATGTTAGAAACATTAGACAAAAAAAGTAGATGATGTTATGGAAGTTATATCATGTTCTTCTGAAAGGAGACATGAATTACAGTGTCTGGGCATCTGAATGAAAGGCCGTAGATCTGGGTTACATTTCCAATGTCGTGACCTTAAAACTTAAGAGCCCAGCCTACTAACCAGGATGATCCTCCCAGCTCTTTGTAGTGCTTTACAGCCCAAACGTACCCAGTGGAGATCGTTCTCCACTTGTAAAGGAGTTTGCTTGTTTAAGTTTACGTGCTGAAACTGCACGTTAACATTGTGTGTGGAGATACATACCTTAGTTAATAATCATTCTATAGCCCTCATTCAACAACTTCTGCTGCAAACATAGCAAGGTGTAAGCTTATACTACCTCTGATTTTCTATCTTCAAAGATATATTTTGGTCATGTTACTAACATATCCCTGTGCTGAATGACATAGAAATTAGTAGCCGTCATGCCAAAGTAATTTGAGCATGCAAAATAAAAAATTGCCAAGGCAGTGTTATAATATGTGCTACCAAGCACAGAGCAAGTGTTTAGGGTGGGCACCCACAAGCGGTGTCTTTTGGTCCCAAAGATATCTCCCTCCTTACTTTACAAACAGAAGCTCAGGAAGGAGAGCAAAGACCATCCAACATATCCTTACAGTTTTGGAGAGACACAGGAAAGCTCTACCTATATGTGGAAGGAGCGAGTGCTTCTTGGATCAGCCGAGCACTCATGCAGCCACTTCACCTTACAACTCTCAGTCCCTGCCTGAACTACACTGTAGGTGTACCTGTCTGCAGCTCCATCACACCATGCCGGTGCTGTGGACCTTGTTGATCTGGACACTGACCCATGGACCATCTCCCTAGCTTGACCTTGGACCTTTCTTATCACCATGGACCTGCCGGTGATCACTGAGCTGTGTCTGACCTTGGTGTCCCTCACCAGACTATATGCTGGCTCAGCTTCCTCGCTTGGCCTCAGACCTGCCTCATCACCACATGCTTTCCTGAGGATCTCAACCTTGGTGGAACCTGGCTGCCTTTGCTGGCTCTGCCCTGCTTACGTTGCTTGGGCACCAGGGAGCTGGATTGTGGCTGGCAAGGTCCTTGCTCTGCTCACTGTGGAACCCCCTCAGCTCCCCACTCACCATCCTTCAGGTTTGGGCACAAACTTATTTTTAAGCAACTTGATTTCCACAGGAACAAAACGTTCAAGGCAAAAGTCACCTGCAGTGCGCTTCAAACAGGTCCCCAGTGTAGATAACCAAGAAACGAAGATGAGGGGAGCAGCTGAAC
Organism: Sula dactylatra; assembly: GCA_013389905.1. Lineage (NCBI taxonomy): Eukaryota > Metazoa > Chordata > Aves > Suliformes > Sulidae > Sula > Sula dactylatra. The sequence goes on along the minus strand of WEKW01012445.1, from coordinate 341,558 downwards.
TCTCCGTAAAGCTTAGATGTGGCCTTAAGCGCTGCAGACCAAGTTATGAAATTTACCTCCCATGTTGACCAGAGCAGCTCTCTGGACATTTGGCACCCATCCAGCCCAAAGTCCCCGTATTCCTCCTTCGGACAGGATCTTCATAAATGCGTGGTGCACTCCTCGAAACCTGAAACCGTTATGTAACTAATAAGTACAGAGACCAGCTATGGAGAAATCTTTGCATATTCCAGCACTTCCCTGCACCAGGTCCTCACACAGGAAAGGCAATTTATACCTGCGAGGATCTGGCCCACCAGATCCATTTTTTGATCCATTTTTGGATCCATCTTTGACTTTCATGCCACGTTATTTTACCAAACAGTTTGCCCTGGTAAGCAGCAATTTGGTTGCTAATGGCAGATGATGCTTTGATCCCACAGCTGGGTTGCAGTGCTGAATGTATGAGACACCAAAGGATGCCAGCAATTTCAGATGCAAAGAGCAGTGTGTCCTGGTATCTGCAGGAGGGCCTCAAGCCCTGCTGTCTGCAGGCAACCCAGCCCTTCCCTGTGCCCGTGCATCCTGCATGTGCCATTTCCCCCATCCTTTCTTCCATCTTCCCTTCTTCAGAAAGCATCCTTCCCTCCCTCCGGCAGAGCGCTGGCATGGATGTGCTGCACATGTAGGATGGGCGAGGGTTTGTGGTTTCTGGGACCAATACATCAGGATAAGGAAGGTGAGTATAAACGGAATAAGGAGGAAGCCTTGGATCCCCCACCCTCTCCACTGCCCAGAGCCATCACATGCCTCCCAGGCACTGCTCTCCCTGCTGAAAAAAGGCTCGGAGCACCTGGGGAGAGGAGGGGTGGCAGAAAACAGAGGCAACCACACCCTCAGCCAAAGAGTAATCGCTGACCAGGAAAAAACTGCCAGCTTCGAGAGGAACCAACCGTAACGGCTTTCCTTCCAGCTTCCTTTTTCCTTCCATCTGCATCTGCACCTTCACCAGATCAGTCGGGCTGGCAAAAAACTGTCCAATGGCACCTGCAGACATTCCTCCAACTACAGCTTTCCTACCAAACAGGGAGAGAAAATGTGCTGCAGAATACACTGAAAATCTTTACAAATGTCAGTGCTTGAGGTGAAGAGTTCAGCAGCACGTCCCAGGTGAAACAAGTATGAATGGGTTATTCCTTATATTAACAGCCAAAGTTAAGGTTATAATTATGGCGACTGCAGGTAGTTAAGGTAGTCAATAATACTTCTATCAATTTTAAGAAAGGTTTAAAACTATCTGGGGAAAAAAAATCAAGTTATTATACATAACCAGGATGCTCTGCTTCCTCTCCAGGCTACATTATGCTCCTCGCTTGAGTTTTAAAAGTCAGGGTGGCAAGGTACACAAGTAAGGGATGTATTATAATAACTGAATGCCAGTCTGAAACTCCAAAGTGCTTGCTGATATATAAAACTTTTCTTTATCTCCCATTGCTACTAGATAAGTTGTGTTAATTTTCTGGTTCTACTTATTTTAATAGAACCAGAAATTGCAGTATTATCCCTAGTTCCCCCTTCCCGTAGCATCAGGCATGACAAGTATTTTGTATTAGATTTTATAAATCCCATCCTAAAAACAGTTACATTTTGGACCCAAGATTTGATTTTGGAGTAAAATATTTGATTGGATATGATACTGTACATGATTATAAAAGTACATGACTGACATTTTAACAATAAGGATTTGACAATTAAAAACTACCAAATTCTGCAAAAATTACGGAAGAATCTGCTTCATTCCCCACAGGCAAAGAGTCAATTCTGTAGCTCTATATTGCTTGTATTGTCAAAAAAGGGATTAAGTGAGATTTAAGTTGCTGAACTGAACTTGCAAAACAAAGACTTTGGGTTTGCTGTTTACAGGGATCATTTGTCTCCTCGGGAGGGATGCACATACATGCAGGAACAAAATAATGTCTTGTCCTTCACAATCTGACAGGAAATTTCCATCTCTTGGGCTAAAATACACCGCCAGAATCAGCAAACCTGCCTATTCTTACACTCCCTGTTAATAATCCAGTGGTAAAATAATTTCTTACCCAGGCAGTACAGCAAGCAGCAAAACAGCAAAGTGTTGCCATACTGCTGCTGAACAACACGTATGGGACCTATCCCTCCAGCAGCTGGAAAACTGAGCTGTACCACTCCTCACTTCTTTCCTACAAAGCTCCAGAGGATATTTGACATGTCCATCATACCTTTGGAAATGTGTCCTCATCCCATGTGGAGCTAATCGAGCTAGGAGCTGAGCAGAGCACAAGCTGCAAGTCCAGCTTGGCTCGGCTGAACCTCTGGTTTGCGTTACCCAGGCAGCTGTAGGATTAGTCACAGTTACTCACACTGGTGTCAGGTTTGTGCAGTAGCTCACGGCTTCTCCAACAGCTGTCACACACAGCCATACAGTCAGCCATGGCTCACCTGCACTTCCCAACATCCCCCGGCCCACACGGAAATAAAAGCTGCCACTACATGACAGACCTTGAATCATGGTAAAGCTGCCCTGCCTCCACTCTCATCCAAGTGAATTCCTGCCAGCCCAGGACAGCTGCTCCGTGGATGTGGTTTATCATGTTTCTCCATCTCTTTAGTAGAGTATCCTTATTAGAGTAATCATGGTTCTAGTTAAGCCTCTGAGAAACTTCAGTATTTCTCAGTTCCCAGCTGAATGAAAAGATAACTGCTCTGAAACTAAAATCAGGAAGTCCATATCAGTGCTTAAACCCCTACTTTACATTTACCCTCTTTAGGATAGGCAAGCCATGAGGAAAAGACAGCTTTTAGGGCTGCAGGACTTCTACAGTAAGGACAATCCCCAAACAGGCAAAAGCATAAATATGCAACATTACCAGAAAGGAAAGCTTTCATCCTCAGACCTGCCAAGCACGGAGTCACGGAGATGTTCATATGCAACCATCCGAACTCCAGAGTACACTGTGGAAAACAAAAGCAGGAGACAGTTCTTGGGTCTGCCATTTCTGGAGGTCAAGAGATTGGTTGTAAAACACTCTGGAGCTTGCCTGGGTTGGCTGGTCACTGCTGTCACATTCGTGATCAAAATGGGTAAAGCGAGGGGGCTGCCTGGTAGCAATGCCAGAGCCAAAACTTTTTAGCATTGGAGAATCTCTCTGGCTGAGCCATATGTCTGCCAGGAGGCAGCATGACTTATGTCCACATGCTAGGGACACACGACCACATTCCTTCCCTCTCAGCTGGTGCCAAGCACAAAACCTCCCACGAGTGCTTTTGAGGTTTGTTGCTCTCACCGTATTTCCAAATAAATCACAAAAAGCTGTTACCTGGGGCCAAACCACTAATGCATTTCTTCATCCTAGCACTTGCAATCTTATCTTTTTTCCCCAGCCTGTCCCTATTTCCCTCAAATAAATGATATTTATTGTTCTGAGGACTCTGAGTACTTGCTTGCGCTGAAGACCTTCCTGCAAAGACCACAGGGATATTATATTTTGTTTTCCCAGAAGCCAGACTAAGGCTATGAAGGAATGGACAAGAGAGGGAAGAGAAGGGATTGAACAGAAGAGAGAAGAGAGGGAATAAGAAGGAATCCTATGTATTTCAAAGTGAGATTGCAGGATAAGCTGAAGAAGTCCTCACAGATATATTTAAAGTACAACAAGATATGGCAAGCTCACTCCAAAAAGCAGTTGGCCACATAAGGCAGGATCCAGACTTGTCCCATTGTGAGCAGATACTCACCTATGTGGCGGTAGACGGCCGGCGTGGCTCCTTGCCAGAGCTTTCGTAAGCCCTCCTCTTGCACGATGCCAGCCGCGGTGCGCAGCATGCCACGATAAGGGACCGCCTGTCCGCCAGCAGCTCCATTGCGATGAACAGCAGCTTCACCTTGGACCTGCAGTCTAGTTTTCGTGAGATCCAGGGGAAATGTCACTGAAGAGAAAGAGCAGGGAACAAATGTGACTACAGGTGCAGCTGCGGAGAGAGACCTACCACGCTGGTAACATCTGTGCCCCGGTCCCCCTGCCAGGTGGCCAAGGGGGCTATGCAAGCACCAGCAGGCAGCAGAAACTGTACCCAGCAGGGGTGCAGGCGATTCATGGAGAGCAGGAGATTCATGTCCAGATCTGTTAAAAGTGGCTCTGGGCATAAGTAACCAAAATCCATTCCCGTCAAACACCAAGTCTTTCGCCCTTATTTCTTTTTCCAGTTTTTTTAAGCAATACATATACTTTCCAAGAGACTCTGGATTAAAAATCCTGTTCCAGTTACTCCCCCTGAATAAAGATCAGTCAGATCTCTTATCGAGCGTGTGGCCTCTCCAGTTCTGCCCAGCGTAGTGGCAGCACACATTACAGTCAGGAACAACCCCACAGTGGCCATCATAATGCAGACACACATGCAGGTGAGCATCTGTCCTATGAACAACCTTAAAACATGCTGTTTTTCTGATGCAGACACAAAAATCATGTTTAACCTGTTATTTCTCTCACTGAAATAACTGGTGGCCAGGGAAGGTGGCCCAACTCAATCTCAGCTTGCCAGGGCTGCTCCTCAAGCAGTGTGGGTACATATGTGCTGCCCCTAATTTCAGTTCCAGGCCAGGAGTGTCTCACTGGGGGATGGACCTTCCTAGCCTGTCTCAGGCGGTGAGTGCCCAGGATTAGGGGCTGTCTTTGGTTCGATACCTCTGCATCACACCGTGGGACTACAGGGTCCTTCCAGAGCAGGACTCAGAGGTACTAGGGGAATGCAGTCACCGCTCAAAGCCTCAGCAGATTTACAGTCTATTTGTGCATTGTTTGGTACTCATGTTTAAAGATTAGCAAAGATTGAGAAGTTACAAATCACTAGAGCAATGCAACAGATTTGCCTGTAACAGCTTGTAGAAATTATGTAGAATATGCTGAGAAATAGTCCAAATAAGTTAATGATCACAAAGCAGTGCTACACAGATGCCAGGGTGCTTTTTTCCCGCATTTCAGCAAACAGTTTACTGTACTCCATTTTTAGAGACATCTCCACTGTAACTAAAAATGTAAGATTTGATTTTTCTTTAATGAACCTGCATTAACTATGAAAAGCAAATTCCTGAAGAAGTCAGCCCCTTGCTACTACCTTAGGCAACAGATCGACCTGCCTCTTTAGTCTTCTTCCAGAAACGCAGCAAGTGCAAAGCTTAAATTAGTCACAACTGCTCTGTGTTCTTGACTGCAGCCCTTCAGTCCGGGAGGCAATGATTGTGACCTGAAGAACCCCTCCCTCCAGCCACAGTCAGGTGGCATAAAACACTTGTAAGGCTTAAACTTGAAAAGTCACAATGAGCAGAGTGGAACAAACAGATTTCCTGGAGCAGAAAAGCCAGAGGAACAAGGCATCCAGGGACTGAGGTTCCCCCTGCCCCCCATAAATAAATTTTGATCCCCTTCCCTCTCAGAAAATCACGGTGAGTTGTACCTAGTTCTGCCACAGCCGCTGCACAGGCTGACAGAGCGAATTTGCTGGCCCGGGGCCATCTCTCTGGAAGAGGTAAGCTCTTTTCTTCTGCAGGTGACATCTAGCGTCTAACATGAAGCAAGGCTAACCAGCCACCCTGCGAGGGTCTGGAGCAAAAGCAGACCCTAGCTCAGCTCTGCTCTGGGTCGTTTAGAAGACAGATTGCTGAAGGTCATGTTTCTCCAGCGCCAGCACCAGGAACGGCAGCAGCCCAAGTGCCTCCTGCAGAGCTGCAAGGTCCTTGTGCAGTGACACAAGAGACCCCTGTGCAACAGGCTCCTGGGAAATGTAGTCTGTCACCAATGCTATGCACTGCCAGGAAACTGGCAGCACAGGTACAGACACACACGCAATTTTGCCCGTTATCTACATTAAAAAAATACATCATTAATGAGACCTCGAGTCTGAGAACACGTGTGAGGACTGTTTGCTTTATGGGGTGCTGTCATTGACAGCAATGCCTCGGGAGCCCCAGACTGCATCCGCGTGTCAAACAGCTGCACAGACATCCGAGACAGATCTGGTTTAACAAAAGCTGCATTAGCAACAGCTACATGCCGAGCTGGAGTGCTAGAGCAGTTCGTGTCTCCTGGGGATTAGGCACAGAGCAGTGCAGTTTGAGCAAGGGGCATGCAAACCTGGGAAGACAGAAGCTGATCTCTGCCCAAAGCCCCATATATAAAAAGTTTAAAGCTTTTCCTGGCTGAATGCTGAAGCCCTGTTAATTGTGTGCCAGTCCTAATTTCTCTTAAATTAATGTAGGCATGTTTACGTTCTCACCATAAAAAAAAGAGTAAGGCACACACTGTTCAAGAGAAGCTTTTCAGTTATCATTAAGGCTCATCTGAATCACTGAGTTAATCATTAGCCGTTAATCAGTAATCCTCATGCTGAGGATTTGGGAATTTTTTAGGTCACAGAAACTTATCCCAGAACACTTCCCCACACCCCTGTCAGACTGCCTAACATGTTGGTGTGCAGTCCTGGTCACAACGATTCAGATGCAGGGAGCATTGTAGGTGAAATATTCAGCTAAAGTCAGATGGATTTACCTTGTTGGTCACCAGTAATCAGTATTAAATTGGATCTTTCTTTGGGTTAGAATTCATTAGAATTCATGCAGTGATAAAACAAACTACTGACAAAGCCCTGATTAAAATGGGAAGAAGGCATATTGCAATTTAATGCAAACATGCCTGGCTGCACTGAGGGCATGAGTGGTTCAGAGCCTTATTCTAGGAGGTTTATGCAATCTGCTGTTGGCACTTTTGTGCCTCCCTCCATAGCTATCCCCTGGGCTTAGGTCAGCTTGTGCCACTGTATATCAGCCTGTATGTATATCATTGATTCATAATTTACGCTGGAGAGGACCTCTAGAGGTCATCTAGTACAATTCTCTGCTCAGAGCAGGGATAGCTTCAGAGTTACATCAGGTTGCCCAGGGCCTTGTTCAGTCACCTGAAAACCTCCAAGGATGGGGATTTCACAACAACAGCCTGTTCTGGTGCTTAACCACTTTGTGAGCATTTTTCCCTTATACTCAGAATTTCCCATGTTGCATCTTATGTCCATTGCTTCTTATCCTTAGATGTACACCTCTGGGGACAGTCTCACTTTGTCTTCTCCATAACCATGCTTTAGGGGGTGGAAAACAACAACTAGATCCCTCATTAAAATAAGCCCCATAACATTGCGGCATCCTATGGAGAGAACAGCTCTCCATGGTCATTTTTAGTCTGGGGCAATAAGTTCTTTTTTAAACCAGACTGATCCGGGGATGGCAGTGAGGAAGAACTTTCTCTTCCCACAGGATCTTTGAAATGAGCCTGACCTGGAGACAGACACTTGCGTGGACAGCTGTGATTTGTGGAACAGAGAAGGGCCAGTGCTCATGGAGGTCCATCAAACAGCTGGAGTTTATATATCCCCAAATCCTGAGAGAGACAGCTCCAGCAGAGAGGACCCCTCCTGTTTATTTATTTCAGTTTTCAGTGAGACAGCATTTGCTGGTTTCTGTCCAAAGCCAGTTTGATCAAAGGCTGCATATGCAGGGAGGGAGCGTGGACTTCAGATGCGACAGAAACACAGCAGGGATGAGGAGCCCTGGGAGGCCTGTGTGATGCTGGAGAAAGGCAGCCAAACTGCCCAGGTCTTCTTGCCTGCTTCCATCAGTGATGACTGCATCAGTTTACATTGGAAAGACCATTAACTATTATATGCACAGGACTAGGACCTAGTCTGAGGAAAGCTTGTTAGTAACTCACACCATCGTACTGCTTGTGTGCTCTTCACAATAGTGCCTTTCAGTAGTGTGTACGCAGATCACTTTAAACTCACTATGCAGTAATGAAAATACACTCCAATATTACGAGGCCTTTAGCTCTCTTATCACTTTACCCTTTTGTAGGAAAAGAAAGAATTTAATAGGTAGAATAAAACCAGGAAATAAACATACAAAGAGCTGTGATAGATAAACATAGATGTGTAATAATATCAGAGTTAAAACTGATTTATCTGTTTCTTCCAGACAGTTTGCGAAATGGAGATCCACATCCTACTTGTCAGAGTTGAAATATTTGGTCTTGCACCTGTGACCAGCGTAGGTAACATCCCAATGTATCTCAGCATGACTGTTTAATGAAGGCCAGAGATCTGATTTTCACAGCTCTTAACCTCCTACTATCAGGTATATTTCTGCTGTGCTGCTTTTACTGTACTGCCTGTCTGCACAGGTACAAAGGTTCCTATCCATGCACCTATTCCTATATAGGAAGGGAGTTAAACTGTGTTTGTACAAAGCACTTTTAATGGAATAATTATGTTTGTACAAAATGGTGTACAAATTGTGCACCATACAAATGGTGTGGTGTTCCCATGGTACGGTGTTACAAAATATAGTATCAATGAACTATAACCTTCTCCTAGTAAAATACATAAATCTGGTAACTGGATAAGGCCTCTGGATTAGTAACTATTTAAATATTATAAAAATATACATGAGGACAAGTTCAAGTACAGTCCAGGTCTATCTCTTACTCAGCCACCAGCGTGGTTTTATTCTGGTAAGATTTGGGAGCACAGATATGAAAAGAATGGGACAGAACTAAGTAGGGTTCAGGAGAAAGGACATGGGGAAACAGTTTTGGGAGCAGAGCCAGAAAGGCTGAGACTGATTAAAAGGGAAATGCATGTGTGAAGGTAGTATTTGAGTGAAGGGAGAAGTGTAAGATGTGATGTACAGCTAGATGCTTGTCTATGGGACAAACAGATGAAGAACTAGAAAGGCTGAGAAGTGCTTGTTCAACCAAGTTGAACTCCTTGTTCAAAGAGTCTGGGCCTGAGGATCAGGTCCTGGGACTGAGCAGAAGAAGAGATTTTGGTAAAGAGCCAGAGCAAAAGAAGACAAAAATCACAAAAATAACCCAGCTGAGGTTGGAACGGACCCAGAGACTGGCTAGTTCAACACCCTGATCAAAGCAGGGTCACCTAGAGTGGGCTCTCAGGACCGTGTCCAGCTGCGTTTTCAATTTCTCCCAGGACTCCCAAGCCTCTCTGGGCAACCTGTTCCAGTATCTGACCACCATCATGATAAAAAAAATAATTTTAAGGTTAAGTGGAATTTTCTGTATTTGTTTGTGCCCACTGCCTCTTGCCCTTTCACTGCACACTACTGAAAAGAGCCTGGCTCTGTCTTACTTGCACCCTCCCTTCAGGTGTTCATACATACTGGTAGGATCCCCCTGAGCCTTCTCTTCTGCAGGCTGAAGTCCCAGTTCACTCAGCCTCTCCTCAAATGACAGATGCTCCAGCCCCTTTATGAACTTCTTGGCACTTCACTGGGCTCAGTCCAGTCTGTCCATGTCTCTCTTGCACCAGGGAGCCTAGAACCGGAACCAGCACTCCAGATGGATCTTGCCAGTACTGAGCAGAGCAGGAGGATCACCTCCCTTGTCCTGCTGGCAACGCTCTTCTTAACGCAGCTCAGGGTGCTACTGAGTGCAAAGGCACATTTCTGACTCGCATTCAGCATGGTGTCTACCAGGACCTCAGATCTGCAGGGCTGCTTTCCATGCAGGGGGCCCCCAGCCTGTACTGGTACATGGGGTTGTTCCTCCCCAGGGGCAGGACTTGACATTTCCTTTTGCTGAACTTCATGAAGTCACTTTTTTCACCAAGAAATGTTGGACGAGGTGATCCTTGACGTCCCTTCCAACCTGGTATTGTATTCTATGATTCTATGGTAACTCCCTATTTGCCCATTTCTCCAGCCTGCTGAGGTTTCTTTGAATGGCAGCATATTCATCTGGTCTATCAGCTACTCCTCCTGGTTTTGTATTGTCTTCAAACTTGCTGAGGGTGTGCGGGGGTAGGCTCTCACAGCACTTCCTAGGTTTTTTTATACTTAATGAATTCTGTACATAATTTTGGTGTGCCACTTCCACACACGCAAAGAAACCAATCTGACCTCTCTGAAATCTTGTCTTCTGACATTGCAGTGATATTACAAGGGCCACCAGCAGGCTTTGAATTATCAGTTCAACCTCCAAAGCCTTTTTCTGCTCCTTAGACACTGGACACATATCTAACCTTTAATGAGATGCTCTCAGACAGGTGAGACACACTTTTCATAAGGCTTACTGCTTCAGGTGATGCCTGCAGAAGTTTCTTGCCATCTGTCTTGCTGAAAGCTAAATGCCTGCAAATCACAGCCTCTTTGCATTGTAATCTTGATGTTGCCAAAAAATAATTCTTTTAACTGAAGAAAGCATTTAACTTTAAAGACATTTTCTTTAAAGAAATTTTTAACTGAAATTTTTTTTTAACTGAAGAAAGCAACACACTGCTTTGCCATAGTGTCCCTGGCTGCGTCCCTGGGTGCTTGGGTAGCGTTCCAGCAACTGGTGCGAAGTTCAAGGATATGCCACAGCAACATCTAAGTTTTGCAAGCAGTGGAGTTGGTCCTTGTCCCAGAGCAGAGGAGAATTGGCTCTGCCTTTTCCAAAACAAGGGCTTGTCCCCTGGGCTGCTTGGTGCTTTGTATTCTTGTCTCCATGGCAGTGATCAGCTGGCAAGACTGATAAAAAGGGCCCTATTCATTGACTCGGGTAATCCTGGCCAGCGCGGCTGTACTGGGTGCTGCGGCAGGCGGAGCAGCTGCTGTGGTAGGCAGCAAAGAGGCAAAATGGCTCTTGCTCTCCTGTTGGCAGCAGTCCTGGGACTTCTTATTGTCAAGGCCGTTTTGTTTCAGCTGAGAAACCCGAGCTTCCCTCCTTGCATCGGGAGCTGGATCCCTTGGTTTGGAGCTGCGTTTCAGTTTGGGAAAGCTCCTCTGGAGTTTATAGAGCAAGCTAGAAGCAAGGTAATGGCTGTGACGGCGTGCCTGCTCATGGGTGCATGCTTAGGGTGGCTGCCTGCAAGGGGAAAGGCGAGGAGAAACTTCTGCATTGTTTGCCCATTTCCTGTCATGCTTTATAATGTCAGGAGCATTTAGCTGGTGAAGGAACTAGCTTTCTACCAGTAATGTTGCTAAGTTGTGGATCCAATCCAGGCATGATCTCTGTGCTGTGATCATCCTGTTTGGACCCAGAACCTCTGCTGTTTTGCTTTTGCAGTCTGGCTATGTGTTAATGTTGGTTTCAGATAATGTGGAAAGCCCTGTGCCAGACACTGTGACTGGGAGACTAATTATTTGCGTACCGAAAGTTAAGGGAGATTTCTGAATACCAGCCGGTGTCCCTCAACATTCAAGATAGACACAGGCGTTCTTGGCAGGCAACTTTTTCCATCCTAACAAACTTAACAAACACGGTGTGAAGATTTACTTCCTGGACATGCCTTTCTTTCTCTATGTCTATCTGATAGAAAGAGCCTAAATGATTAATTTAGATTAGATGTTTAATTTCTAGGCAGCTAATACTAACTGACATAAAACCCAGTTTCCCATTTTCATTCAGTGATGATATCACCTGCTCCTGCAATATAGTCAGCCTCAAGTGTTCGATACTGAAGGATGGCACAGCCCACTACTTGCAAAAACTAGCTAAAAATGAAACCACTGTAACACCCTGAAATTTGAAAAAATATAAATAAATGCTGGATGTTTAAAATTTGCTTTCTCATTTTGAACTGTTAGATTTCGTATTTGTAATACTTCTTGGCAGCCATGGTTGTTATAAATTTGTGGTGTTAAATGAAAGCAGAGGTTCAAGTAGAATCAGCTGAAGTATGAGGTGTAAGAACATCAAGAGCTGTCGATCTGGTATTAAAGCATGTTGGGTGCACCACAGAGTAAGCTCATGTGTATGATCTGGAGTTTCTTGGCTTCTTTGAGCTTAATAGGCTGGTTTTAACCTTATATTACTATGTCTTTCCTGTATCTTTCATCTATGCATACCATGATTGGTTATTTGTTCATTCATCTCAGGGCAGAAATGCAGGACTGGAAGAAAACTCATTCCAGTCCATTCTCCTACTATTCAGAAACCATGCCATATAATCCTTTAAATAAACTGATCAAGCTTCACTTAAAAAACAATGATAGTATTTCTTTGACTGGTTTGATACTAGGCTGTTAGAGAACCTCCTCGTTCTGTTGAAAACATACCCTGGTGGCAACCAGATTAAAGCAGCCTGCCAAACTGTCCTTTCCAGTGCGGTCCCTTCTGGGGACAGATGTTTCACCATGACTTAAGTTTGCTTTAGTTGCCTTTTTTCCCAGGAAGCTTTTAGCAAAATCTCTTCAACAAAATTTTAAAACAAACCTGACAGAAGAGTCCTTTTTGGGGGTTCATGCACAGATTGAATGAGCGAAACTTTTGCATACTGAAGAATGAATTGGAGTACAAACGCAAACTTAGTGAGTCTGGGCCCATTAATTTTGTGTCCATTTGCCTGGAGACCCTTTAGGCCGCTGTTGATTCTATGGCAGCTGCTGACACATCTGAACACACCAGAAACACCTGAAGGACTTTATAAACCCCAGGTTTTGTTGGGACAGAAACTAGAAAAAGAAACATTTTCAATGGGAGAAATCTCAAAATAAGACAAAGCAGAAAGAGAAGGCTTTCTCACACATCTCCCCTTTACCTGAGTTTGCAGATAGGACCTGTCCTTTGACTTTTTTCTTAGCCCAGCAATTCAGTGTCTTTATGACTTGTGACCTCTCCCTGCGGTCCCCCTGGGCCAAGAAGGACCTTTCCATCCCTCACCCCCAGGCTGGCTGCCTGCCAGCAGCACGATCATACGGCTGTCTCCCTGTCCCTGTCGAGGGCTACTCTCTTGTTCTCCCCTTCCTCTCTTTAAACATCCCTGGCATGTCTCCCTCCCTTCCTACCTCCCACACTGGCATGATGAGCTGAGGCCAGGAAGGGTAAGCCTTTTCCTGCCTGCTCCATTTTAAAGGAGTAGGCACTGTAGCATAGCACAGCCAAATAAAACAGGTGCTGCTGCCAAAGAGGTCATTAACAGGCATTACAAGGGTTGCAAAATACATCTGCAATAATTCCAAGCTCCTTAATATTGCCAGAACAGAGTTAAGTGTCCCTAGTACAAGCAAGCTGCCCTTTTAAAAGTTAGTGCAGAAACAGGCTTTAGGCAGTGTGAAACCTCTTCAGCTCCGTGGGGTCATTAGCTTCAGGGGAGATTTTTGCAATTAGAAAATTCCTCCCCTGGATTAATCCTTCAGCCTGTCAAAGTGGCACTAATTTATTTTTCTTTCTTAAAGAGTTAGCTTTCTTATTATTGTCCCTTTTGTGTATATCCCTCACTGCTTTTTCTCTCAAGCCTGGAGTAACACACCAGATTTCCACTGCTTCCAACTTGCACTTTGCTTGAAGTTTGGTGCTTCTGTTTTGCTCCTACAGAAGAAGACATGGGCTGAAAGAATTGTCTGGTTTTCCCCTTGACCCATCAGTGGGTCTAAGAAAAGAAAGATCCCCTGCTCTAATAAAATATTCAATCTCTGGTCTAATGAAAGATACCACCTCTTCCTCCTAAAGCTGCCTGACTAGTTAAAGCAGTTTTGCAGGCAGTCTGGGATGGGCAAGGTGAGTAACTAGAGCCACCATGCAACATAAAATACAGGTAGAGCTGCTTAATAAGGGGTTCAAAGGATGTGGTTCTCCACTTTGCATGGTAAACATGATGAGAGTTAATAAGGAATTTCACAGAATCACAGAATCACAGAATGGCAGGGGTTGGAAGGGATCTCTGGAGATCATCTTGTCCAACCTCCCTGCTTGAGCAGGCACACCCAGAGCAGGGGGCACAGGACTGCGTCCAGGCGGGGTTTGAATGTCTACAGGGAAAGAGACTCCACAAACTCTCTGGGCAGCCTGTGCCACTGCTCTGGCACCCTCACAGGAAAGAAGTTTTTCCTCATATTCAGGTGGAACTTCCTGTGTTCCAGCTTGTGCCCATTGCCCCTTGTCCTGTCCTTGGGCACCTCTGAAAAAAGTCTGGCCCCATCCTCTTGACACCCACCCTTCAGATATTTATAAGCATTGATGAGATCTCCCCTCAGCCTTCTCTTCTCCAGGCTGAACAAACCCAGGTCCCTCAGCCTTTCCTCATGAGGGAGATGCTCCAGTCCCCTGACCATCTCCGTAGCTCTCCGCTGGACTCTCTCCAATAGTTCCCTGTCTTTCCTGGACTGGGGAGCCCAGAACTGGACACAGTACTCCAGATGTGGCCTCACTAGGGCAGAGGAGAGAGGGAGGATAACCTCCCTTGTCCTGCTGGCCACACTCCTTTTAATGCACCCCAGGACACCGTTGGCCTTCTTGGCCCCAAGGGCACGTTGCTGGCTCATGGTCACCTTGCTGTCCTCCAGCACTCCCAGGTCCTTCTCAGCAGAGCTGCTTTCCAGCAGGTCAACCCCCA
>WEKW01012445.1:288986-326291 GCA_013389905.1 Sula dactylatra | reverse complement strand
GATGCCTGAGGGCCAGCCTTAGCAGTGAAGGCTGAGGCAGAGAAGGCATTCAGTAACTCTGCCTTCTCTGCATCCTGCCTCACCAGGGCACCCACCTCATTCAGCAGCGGGCCCACAGTTTCCCCAATCTTTCTTTTAGTACTGATGTATTTGAAGAAGCCCTTCTTGTTATCCTTGACATCCCTTGCCAGATTTAGTAACAAGTGGGCTTTGGCCTTCCTCATTGCATCTCTGCATACCCTGACAATGTTCCTATACTCCTCCCAAGTGGCCAGTCTCTTTTTCCACATACTGTAAACCTCCTTATTCCATTTCAGTTTTTCTAGAAGCTTGTTGCTCATCCATGTGGGTCTCCTGGCTCCTTTGCTTGACTTCTTCCTCACAGGGTTGCACCGATCTTGAGCTTCGAGGAACTGGTACTTGAATATTGACCAGCTCTCTTAGACCCTCCTACCTTCTAGAGCCCTAACCCATGGGATTCCTCCAAGCAGGTCTTAGAATAAGCCAGAGTTGGCTCTCCTGAAGTCCAGGGCTGTAATCCTACTTGTTGTCGTGGTTCTACCTCCCAGGATCCTGAACACCATCTCGTGGTCACTGCAGCCAAGGCCACCCCGAACCCTTACATCCTCAACCAGACCTTCTTTGTTAGTATAAGGTCCAGCATCACATCTCACCTCGCTGGCTCCTCCATCACCTGTGTCAAAAAGTTATCCTTGATGCTCTGCAGGAACCTCCTGGATTGTGCGTGCCCCGCTGTGTTGCTTTTCCAGCAAATATCACAGTTGGTTGAAGTCCCCCATGAGAACCAGGGCCTGCGATTGGGAGGCTACTTCCAGCTGTCTGTAGAAGGCCTCGTTGACTTCCTCTTCATGAGCAGGTGGCCTGTAACAAACGCCCACCACAGTGTCACCTATATTTGTCTGCCCCTTAATTTTTACCCATAAGCTATAGACCCGTTCTTCCTTTCAAATGCTTCTCATCAGTTTGCTAATTAAGCTAACAAGAAAACTTCAGTTAAACCCATGAGATTGTTCTGCGCTGTTTTATGGACCTGTGGATCCATATGTCACTCTGTGTAGACTGCGTTTAGGACATGGTGCCGTGTCTCAGGACTCAGGTAGATGCCTCTCAGCCTTATTCTCTGTGTGTGGTTGCATGAGGGATGATTCACTGGGTTACATGGCAAGGGACGTGCATCCTACATGAGGTTTGGCAGAGGGGAAACAGCCTGGAGAGGAGGACAAGGCTTCTGGTGGAGCGTTTCTGAAGACAGTGTCCACAGCTGAGTCACTAATGGTCTGTGACCCTGGTCCCATGCACAGAAGACAAACATGCTGAAGTCCCTGAGGTGGAGAGGGCACATGGCATTGAAGTTGTGTGTGTGTGCATGCCAAGGGGAAGAAAACCAGCCCAGCACACCTAGCTCCCCACGTGAGTCTTGACACAACTGCAGCTGTCTCAGCCAAGAGAGGTTGCTCCCTGCCTGGCTCCTGGGAAAAATGGCTGTTTTCCTGGTTTCCTTCCCTTGGGACTTTGGAGAATGTCCTTCTGAAGTTTTTATTTCTCTGGAGTGTTACTTTCATGTAGGCTCAGATCTGCCTCTCATCATGGCACTACAGTTTTGTGCGGTGTTTCCCAGTCTTTGGAAAAAACAAAGCTTTCATGAGTGAAAGCTATTTCATAGGCCCTAAATCCTAAGAGGATTTTTATTTTGCTTTCTGTATCTCTGTATGTTGTCAGGTTTCCTTAAACACAGAAACTGGGATGCAGTGTTGGCCAGCCATGCCCACGCTTCGTGGGTACCCACCCATAACACAACAATGGTAAATGCAGAACAGCTTGACAGCTTGTTCTAGTAGCTGGTTTTATTACATTAGACCATCAGCATGATTATACTGGTTCAGATGAAAAGTCTGTTTATTCAGGTGTCTGTCTCGAATGGCAGCTATTAGTAGATGCTCAATAACAGGAGCACACCCAGATGAGAGTGCGGCTGCCTTCTGCTTTTTCTTCCCAGCTTCTGCTCATCAGCAGTTTAGGGACTTCCTCAGCTGGAATTTGCATCCTGATGATCTGACTGTGATAACCTAATCCCTTTTGTTGCCCTGTGTATGATTTTAGCTTCACAGCATCCCACAGCAACAGCAAGGAATCCATAACTTAACCATGAACCATATGAAGAAAGTATTTTGTCTGGTTTTAAACAAGCTAGCTTCTAATAGGTGCCCATTTGCTTTTACATTATGAGGAACTGTGAATAATTATTCTATTTTCACCTTTCCTAGGATCTAATTCTGCTTAGTCTCCTTTTATTGAAACTTTTATTCATGCTTGCTGTGCATCCCTTTCCCTTTCCTAGCTCAGTATATCCTGCTGAGACGGAATGAGCAGAGACACACATTAAACTGAAGGTGTGGGCACAGGATGGGTTTAGATTGCTGTCCTTTCTCCACTCCTTTCCTAGCAAGATAAGAGCTCTAGGTTAATTATTAGCACTTGTATAATAGATCTTGGAGTAATTTCAGAATGTGATTCTTCTAGGCCTTCTCCTTCTGTGATGTTTCTAGGTCTCCTTGTAGGTTAGACTCACAAATAACTCCAGATCATGAGTAAACTTTTAATTCCTTCTTGTAAGGAGTGAATTAGGGATATGTTCATGGCCACACATCCTTATGTCTTCCTAAAAACTGTATTGGGCTCTTTTTCAGTACATCCTATTTATCCACTACTAATCCTGGTCTTTAATATCACTTGTAAAAATATGCTGAGTACAGGAATGACTCTTTGAGGCTTCCCAAGTACTTCTTCAGGAGCCCTTTAGAGGCACATTTGCCTGTCCATCCTCCTGTTGCTGAGGGTGATTTAACAGACCACGGTAGGTGGTTCTGCAACTTCATATTTTAATCCCTCTAGAGTTTTGAATAGAAGTGTTTCTGACTGATTTACCTAGCACTTGTTTAAGTCTATTCCACTTAATACTTCCTTTGAAACAAGGTCTCAGTCCATCACTCCCAGTGAAAGGCACCAGGGTGGGTCTTGTTTTAAGCTGATGTAATCGCTAACTCAGATTGCTTCCCCACTTGGTTTCTTTACATCCTGAGCATTTATGAGGCCCAGCAACACAGTGGGAGACATCCTGCATCTGGTATGTTTGGAAGAGTCTTTATTATTGGGGATGGGGATTACCATTAGTAGTTTGATCCTCAAACCTCTTTTAGTATTTTAATTTTACATTTAATTTATCAGATATATTTATTTGCAATTTCCTCTTTGGACACAAAATTCTGCTTTCTGAAAGATGTGTCTCTGGATATCTACCATCACTGCGCTGTTCAATGAAGCTGACTTTCCTGGAGGTCCTTCATGGAGATTTTTATTTCAATTTTGTTTAATATTGGTTTAATTTTAATTATTATAAATAGATTGCAGGAAATTGGGTGAGATTCAAAACCAGATTGTTTGTCTAGGTGTTTACAGGTAAGCAAGACATCCAAGCTGTACTGATGGTCAGTGGACACATAGCCAGTCCTATCGGTGGGGACTAAGGGCAGTTCAGCTCACCTTGAAAAAATAGAGGTGTGCAGGAGCTGGTCAGACGAATTGGGTTTTAGGCTCCCCTGACTGCACAGACTCAATCTCTGTTGTCTGTAATGGGACCTTAGGCATCTTGCTGGCACATAATCACCTAAAATGAAGTGTTCCAATCTTTAATTGAGTGTGACCTTAATTGAATAATTAAGTGTTATTGCAGGTTGCTATTAGTTAAAATTTAATTTTATTATAAAAATAGTTTAAGTACCTTTTAATGTTAATTAAAAATTAAAAAATTCTAATTTAAAAACAAACACAGTACAAATTCACTGATTTTTTTTATCCAGCCTGATGATGAGGACATGTTGTTATCCATAAAAAAAGCAAAAGCAACCTTAGTAATTTAGCTATTATTAAAACAATATTTTATTTGTTATCACCCAGAGAGTTCAAACAGTCATTCTTTCTTTAATAATTTACAGCTGAAGGACACAATCAAAATTCAACTGATGTCAAGAGGAATCTTTTCTTTGGCTTCAGAAAGCTTTTGATGAAGCAGGCTTTACAGTACAGACACAGACAACAAAAGAAATGGTTAAAGTCAGTGGCATAAACCATGGGAACAAGGTGGATTCAAGGCTTTTCAGTACTCCAGACAGATCAACAGAAAACAACTTCTCACCCTTGTCAGTAATGAAACCTGGAAAAGAAAATCAGGTTCCTTGATGTGTCTAGAGACTTCATGAAAGCCCTCAACCTTTCCATATGTACAATAACTTTTCCAAAAGAAGGTGGTGGGCATATAAATGTAAATGCTGGGCTTTTGATTTCCAAGCTTTTTGCCTATGACCAGAAATTGCCTTGACTAAGAAAAAGATGCTAAAGATGCTTCATTTCCTAATTTTGATTTTTTATGCCTAAATCTGACAGCCAGTAGATATTGCACATTTGCTTGCTAGTTTAGAGTATCTACAAATATCAGTGATCTTTTTCATCAGGTAGGAATTCAGAAGTGAATACTTGTTGCTGAAAATTTTGAGAGGGCTCTAGAATATGAGATTAAGGGAAAACGAAAGTGATTTATGGCATCAGAAACCTTCCCTGAAAAAAAGTCTCAACAAACTCCATCTATTCTGCTCAAAGCTTGTTAGCTATTTTGATATTAATCTTTAAACACCTGTACAAGAAAGAAATCATTGGTATTAGCAGCACCTTTAAACTAGAAAAGGAGAACAAAAATTAAAAAGATGCAGGAGTGGGAAGGTTTTGTTAAAAAATGTAGATTGAAATAAGTAGGATTATGGATTTTTACAGGGTGGGTACTTTGCTATGGCAGCCAAGGGACACAGTAGATAATCTATCACTTGGATTCTTCAAATCCAGGTAGGTTGTATTGTTTGAACTGTAATGTAATTCAAATATAAAATGTTAATCTCAGAGAAGGAATCTCTTCTACCCTGCAAGAGGTCAGGCAGGCCCCTGTGATGTTCCCTTCTGGTCTCTAAGCCTACAAATTTTGGTCTGATTCACGTTCATCTTTGTGCGCTTCTGAGACAAGGTGTACGGAGAGCAGGAAGGACCAGGTCCTCCCTCCTGACCTCTCAGCAATACTGAAGCCTTGTTGGGGCTCCCATCAAAGTATTAACAATACAATAATATGAAATCTTTGTTTGTTCCAGCATGGGCCTGTATTCACAATATTCGCTCTGGGAAAACGGTTTACTTTTGTGACCGAGGAAGAAGGAACTGAAGCATTTTTTAAATCTAAAGACTTAAATTTTGAACAGGCAGTGCAACAAGCTGTCGAGAATGCAGGTAAATGAGACCTAGTTCTTTTTTAATGGAAATCAAATCCAGTTACCCAGGAACATTCAAGCCTAATCCAAAGCCCATTGGCTTTTTGATCATGCCTTAAATGCTTATCTGAACCCATGACCATGCTACAAAATGAAATTCCTTCATGTGGATCCAGCACTGTAAGCCTGCTAAGTGATTTGGATTCAGTCTCAAGGGATCAAAGGTTTTTGAACCAGGGACTGTTATTACTTTTATCATCAAGCAATCCCAGTTTGAGATCGGGTCCTTTTTTTCAGCTAGACACTCCACCTATGTGTACCAGATTTGGAGCAATAATATGTTGTCCTATCATTTAATTTGAAAATCAGCTGGTAGCAATAATTAGCAGTTACCCAGTTACTAGAAAGGGATGAGGTATATATCCCATCCACAGTGGCATGCTCCATCAGCTCATGTGCTTATATCCATGTGGAATTGCACAGACAGGAATTCTTTGAGTAGTTTGGTAATTTTGGACTGTGACATGAGAGAGAAGCAAGCTGGCAGAAGTTCAAATCGCAGAACCACAGAATCCCCGTGGCTGGAGATCGCCTAGTCCAAGACCGTGCTCAGAGCAGTGCCAGCAGCAGCAGGTTGCTCAGGGCTGTGTCCATTTGGGTTTTGAGTATCTCCAAGGATGGAGACTCCTCAACCTCTCTGGGCAGCCTGTGTCTGTGTTTGTCCGTCCTCACAACAAAGACTTTCCTATGTCTCAGTGGAATCTCCTGTATTCCCATTTATGCCCATTGCCTCTTGTCCTGAGAAGAGCCTGGCCTCATCTTCGTTACTGCCACCACCAGATATTTACCTACACTGAAGAGATCCCCCTGAGCCTTCTCTTCTCCAGGCTGAACTGTCCCAGCTCACTCAGCCTCTCCTGGTGTGACTGAGACAATGTACTGTAGCATGAAGACCCAAACTGTTTTTTCTTGGATTAATTTATTTTTCATGTCAGTCAGTTTTGTGGAGCACATGCACATCCCTGTACATCCACACGGAAGCTGGGGAGAAATCTGTGGCTTGTTGATTCTGGCACTGAAGCTTCATGAGGCAGGAAGATGTTACACAGACTGGTAGAAGCAGAGGGCTCACCAAAATCTTTACAGGGTTAGAAAGAAGATTTCTGGGAAATACACTCTAGGAAAATGAGGGTTAAGGCATTTAAATTAGAGTCACAAGTTATGTGTAAAAGTTTTCACTCTATCTTTCAATGAAAATCTACTTCATCTACTTTCCCAAGCATTTCTGTTTCTTTTTGTGTTTAGTTTCTGTCCCTGCAGAAGCATTTTATCAGAACCATGGTAACCTCTACAGCATGATGAAGGGAAAAATGGGTCCTTCTAATCTGCACATGTTCACAGGCACTTTATGTAAGGAACTACATGAGCACATGGCACACCTGGGCACGGAGGGCACAGGTGACCTCAATGACCTGGTAAGGTAAGGGAGTGTTGCAGCACATCTCTAACGCATGGGTGACCTGTATGGGAACAGAGATGTTGCCATAAAGCAGGTGCAGCTCAGGCTCACAGGTCTTAGAAAAGCTGTGTCAGGATGCTCATCACTGCTTCACAGTTTCAGGTGGCTCATAGAGTGGGCAGGGTTTCATCTAAAGGTGTTTCTCCCTGCTAGGAGAAACATCTGAATTACCTATTTGGAAGAAAAAAGAAAACACAGCATTTTCCAACAAACTCTGTTTCCCAAAAGATGGAATAAAAGTTTCACATGTTTATAAAGAACTTATGAACAGACAAAATATATGATCTGCAGCAGGATGAAAACTTTGCCTGCGTGTTTTGGGCCAAGCCTAGCCCAAAACTTAAATAAGACTTCTGCAACTGACTTTGCTGCCATAACATCATGTAAAAAATCCCTTTACTGAGAGTTTCACGTGGCAACAACAGAGCTTTTAACTCCTTCTTCCTGATCATCTGGGACAACACTTGTATCTTCCCTGCCCATCAGGACTACAAGTTGAATATTGCCTTTGGCTTGGACCTGTTTCTAAGGCCTCACATGCAGGTTGTCTCTTGCTGACTTCTGTATCTAAGATACAGCTTTTTACTGAGGCAAAAACGCTGACCACCTGTCACTTCGATTACTCCCGTTTGGATTAGCTGGGGACGAATGTGGGGGGAAAGGGCTTTGAAACCTCCCAGCCCTCAGTCCCCAAAAAAAGTCACAGGCTAGATGATAAAGATATTGCAGAATCCCTAAGAGTCATCCACAGTAAATCTGTGCTGATTGTGATCTGTTCTTATGGTTTTGCCAGACAACTCAGGATAGAAGAATTGGAATGCAATGCCCTGGATAATTGTTATTTAGCTGCCTCAAAATTAAATCCATAGAGCCAGCAGGTGGCTCCATCTTCCTTATGATGTGTAGAAAAGCAAGAAAGTGAAGGAGCCATTGCCTAAAATATATGTTTAGCAGTGGCTGGAACCTGCAAAGACAGCATAAGGGTTTCTCAGAGCTCAAGAGTACAGGTTAGGTGGCCTGGGAAATGGGCTCAGAGTTTGCAGGATAACAGAGGAGCAAATATGGAAGGGGTGAGATAAAAAGAAAAAAAAAAAAGTATTGTTCAATCCAGCAAAACTGCAGCCAGGGGAAGGATTTCTTGGGGTGTCTGGTTGCAGAAGGGGTTGTGCAATGCCCAGAAGATCCACATGGGCTAACCTGAAATAAGAGGGGTGGTTAATAGGGAGAAGGGGATATCAGCGCCCAGAGCATTCCTGCCACTGCTCAGGTGACCAGACGCTGACTGATGAAGTTCAGCCATAGGCAGAGGACCAGCCTGAGGTCCCTGTATCTCCCAGCCTCTGTTTAAAATCTGCAATAAGGGTGTGAGTGAGGTATGAGCCTCGTGCAGCCCTTCCATACTGGCGTGATGCTTGAGTCCCACACTTCTAGTGTTGGCAATTCAACACGCCGCGTCCTGACCTGCTGCAACAGCTTCCCTATGGCCTGTAAGTCATGGGGATCTTGTCCTTGCAGGCATGTCATGTATCCAGCAGTGGTGAACACTTTGTTTGGGAAAGGCATCTTCCTGACAAATCAGAGTGAAATCAAGGAGTTTGAAGAACATTTTCAGAAGTATGATGAGGACTTTGAATACGCTTCTCAGATGCCTGAGTGCTTCCTGAGGTAATGGAGCAGAGATGATGCACGTGATGTACCCATTACAGGCATTTTTCTTGCTGGGATATCAACTGCAAGAGACATTTTCCCTGGAGGACGATGCGCTGTCTTTATCAATGGTGCACCCTTGGGTCAGGCAGGCTTTCAGCTAGGTGCTTCAAAAAAGTTCTGGCCTTGCCTCCTGCATTTTTCCTGGCAGAAAGCAGAAGCAACCTTGCTTAGGTGGGCAGGGTCCACCTTGGGCCTGTCAGGGAGCAGCAGAACTGGGCAAAGGGCAAAGGCCTGAGCCTAAATGTGATTCCCAAGCTGAGGGGGTCCCCAGCGAGGCATCCCTCTGCTCTTTCCCACAACTTAGCTGTTTTCCCAGCAGACTGATCCCAGGTTACATGGCTGTACTCTTCCAGAGCTGACCTTGGGAAGAGGCTACCCAACTCCAAGGAAGGGAGCCTGTCAGTGCTCTCAGGGCTATGACAGCACCTCAAGCTCCTCAAAATAGCCTTCAGAAAGAACTAAGGATATTCTAAAAATGTGGCCTGTATTTTCTCAGGGGAGATAATTCTTGAAAAGATTGACCTCAGCGATTGTCCAAAGCCACAATGAAAACCTGTTGTGGAATAGATATGAAAATCTAGGAGTCTTGCAGTCACAGGTCCTGGCTGCAAGATGAGGTCTGGCCAAGTGAAGTCAACACTACTGTCAGTCAGACTGACACGTGCCTATTCATCAACTGACTGCTGCCCATGGGCTTTTGGAAAGAAAATGAGGAGTCCTTCACATGGAAAAGGAAATGTTGGTTTGTACTGCCTCAGTTAAGTGCTTCTTGTTTGCTGCTTTCCTTTACAGGAACTGGTCTAAATCCAAAAAGTGGCTTCTAAAATTACTTGAGAAAGTAGTGTCAGATGCTGAAAGGACCAACCCTTCAGAGACCACATCCAAGGTAAACATCCGAGGCTATGAAATAAGTTTACTTTGTTGTATATTCTGACTGAAGGAATGGAGGGTAGGAATTATTTCAGTACTGGAAGAAATAAGCCAAAGCTTTGATAGCTGTACCTTAATTGTCCAGTATTGCTGCCACCCGCCCGGGGACAGGCCCATAATTTTGAGTCCAACTCCTCAATGTAGTTTATTTCCTACAATTCTGAGAATTGACATCTTCCTCTGCGAAATTTTAAGGAGTTCAGAGCTATGACCCATCGTCAGCCTCTGGTATCGCAGTTGCAGTGAGCAGTTGAAAGAGGTGAGAGAAAGACCTCTTCAGTTGTTTCTCTGAGGGCACTGCACTGTGAAATTTCAAAACCTTATATGTACTATTTTTAAACCCTGGTGTAGAGTGAGTAGCTCCTCCAGCAGCCAGACTAGTAGAAAATAGCAGATTACTGGATTGGAAGCCAAGTGCCCTAAATATTGATTGTGTCAAAGTTGTGATAAGTTGTCCCCTGGTTATTCTCCTTAGCTATGGCAAGAATTCTGTCTATACGGCTGACAAACACGAGGGCACACTGGCCTGGGAATTTTGATCTAACAAATTATTATAGAACAGATCTTTAAACAAACCAGGTTTTATTTAGACTTTAAAATCTTTACATACCACAATTTCTTTCATAAAATAAACTAGAATAATGGAAAGAAGGAGAGGGCTGGAGAGGGGATGGTGGGAGGTAAGAAGGTGCAGGAAATAGGAGGCACAAACTCTGTTTTAGGTTGGGTGGGAATTTAGAAAAAAGAATGTTCGTTTTTTATTCAAGGTCAGCCTTTTCCCCTCTGAAAAGCAGATGGGAAGCTTTGCCTTGAATGCACGGTTGTCTTGTATTTAAGGAAAAACTATAAACAAAAGCTGATCCTAGAACATTACACAGTTGCTACAGTTTCAAAGAATATCAAGCCATTGAAGTCACTGGTTAGGTCACTAGTGACCTAGGAACTACGGAGTTTGCCGATATATCAGACCATCTCTTCATAACAAGCACTTTTTTGCAGGAACGGAGAGGACATTTTCTTCATTTCCATTCATTCAACTTGTCCGGTCCCATTTTCAGGTTCTTTAAAGTAGAGAAGTAGAGCAGGAATTAAAAAAGAATAGAGATTTCTTTTGTCTTTCTTTCACACACAAACTCAGTGAGGAGTGAGGGAACCAAATCACCTAAAAACTTTGAGAAAATGGTGGGCAGTGCAAGTATTCAGTAGGGTTTCACGTGGTGCATGGACTTCTTCTGGCTCTCTGCCTATGAGTGAGTCTACTTTCTCTTAACAGCTGTCATTTCTACTTTGTGACTGCAGAAAAAACATAACTAACATTACTTCTCTTTGATAAACTAGTCTTATGTTATATCCTTGAATTCTAGTAAGCCATAGCCTAAACTAGATTTTAATTTTTTTTTAAATACACATTATTATATTTTTTTTATCACAGACACTACTGCAACATCTCCTGGATAACTTGCAAGGAAAACATCTAGCTCCCAATTACGGTCTCCTAATGCTCTGGGCTTCCCAAGCAAATGCTGTCCCTGTAAGTACATCAGCTAGAGAAACACCTTCTCTCTATCCTGTTCAAAAGCCTGTATTTGGGAAGCAGACTTTGAACCAGAGGTCACACACACTGCGTGTATTCCAAAGAAGGGATTATCACACCCACATGCATCACTACAAATATCCCCAGGCTGCAATGTCACAGAAGCAATGACAAGAAAAGCTCTTTTCGTGTTTTTCCTGAATTATTATGTTCCCTATCATAAGATTTCGAGAACATATGTCTCATAGCTATTAAGATCACAGTCTTAAGCTGTGAAGAGCATTTAACTCTATTTTGAAGCACTGTGGCAGTACAGAGTAAAGCTATTTTAAATAGCCTGGTATTCTCAATTGTAAAGAATATCAAAAGCATAATACAGAATAACAACTTCTGTGTGAAAATCCTTGAGTGAATTTTTTGCTTTGGGGGATCTGCTGTACAAATGCCAGTGTTGTTTCAGGGGGAGAAAAGTAATAGTTTGATTCTACTGCCACTTATGTTTTGCCTATGTTAGAAACGGACTTGACAGATTAATGATACAGATATACGTATGCTAACAAGCCCAATATATCTAACAGAGCTTAGGCGGACCAAAGACATTTATAGGAATTTCTCAGGTAAAAAATCCATAGCAGCAAAAACATCCTTTATTTACCATGACTACTAAGCTCTTTCCAGCACAATTATGTCCATTACAGATGTGATTTAGAAAAAAAATGCTACCAAGTTATTTTTATATGTACTCCTAATGGATAGATCTATGTTTTTCATGGATTGAATATTACTACAATTTACCCTAAAGGAATTTAATCCGTTTCAGCGAGGTTTCTGTGGATTCATGTGTTGGTGTCAGTGAGAGGCATAGCCTGCTCTCTGTTATCAGAACAACTGAAATTCCTTCCACAACACTATCATTACCTACTTCTGCAATATTCAGCTGTAAATAGATATACAGATATTTCGTTGTTTCTCAGAACAGTCACAACCACTATTCTGGTGACAGGAATGATGAAAAAAGGCCTTTCACCCTCCAAGGGGATTTTTTACAAGTGCGTTAAACCCTTTTATCTGAAACAATTCAGTTATCCCTCCTCAGCCCATGGAGTGAAGCTGCAGTGTCCAAGTGCTGTACAAGAAAACTAAGCTACCAGATTTGTTTTGCAGAAGGAGGGCTGCATCCACGTAGGGCTATTTGGGAAATAACAGCGAGTTCTCATCCCTTACCAGCACAGATGGCCCACAACCAGATTCGCATGCAGGCTGCATCTCCCGCTAGCTCAGCACGAGGAGACTCCTGGCAGTGCTGCAAGTCCTTCTGGTTTCATCCTACTTTAAGAGGATTTTCGATTTTCCTAAATTTCTTGATTTTCAACCTCATTGCATAATCAGTTAGCAAATTATTTCTAAAGGGGATGTACTACTGCTTGTTTTGCTGTTAATTAAAACTTTTCCTGCCCATTTTAGTGTGACTCACTGTGACAATGCCCTGCAAATTATTTTACCTAATTTCTGCTAATATTAGCAGGAATTTACTATTTAATTTTTCTTCCATTCATGCAGCTAAATCTAATCACACACAGTGATTTAGTAATTCATTTTAACACCTAGTTATTTGAAATTAAAGAAAGGATTCTGTGTTTCAAAGCTCAAAGGCAAAGCTATGTAAAGCTCACTGAAGATAAGTACACAGCAGATGACTAGACCTAATCTCACAGGATCTGAGCCCTTAGATGTGGGTTTACCCTGGAAACACAGCTCCCTGTGCATCCCAGCTACTACAGGCACATCCAAAAAAGTGCAAATGTTTTCACCTGCCTCTGTGATTTGCTACAAAGATCCTGTAATTCTGTTCCATATCCCTGAGTTAAAGTACTTTCATTTCTGTTTAGATTGCATTCTGGACCCTTGTTTTCATACTCTCTTATCCTTCCATTTACAAGAAAATCATGGAAGACCTGGCTTCTGTTTTTGGCAAAGCAGGTAATAAATCCGATCATGTCCTTCTGGAACTTAGAATGATTTATTCTGTGTTGGGCCAGCACACGGCCAGTGGTCAATGGCTGGGAATAACGAATGTTGCTGCTGAGGGTACTACTCGTAATGTAGGGTCCAGCTCCGAGTTCTTTGCGTGGCATATGCTCAAGACATATTTTTAAGCAAAATCACCTTTGATGTTAGCAAAAGAAGGTAGAAAAAGAACCGTATGTATTTGTCTCTTCATTCTACACCTATCATTTAGACCTAGATTTATATTGACCAGTCTTGTGCTTCTTTCATGCATCTATGCTAGGGTCAGATGAGATCTTTTGATTCAGCTCGGGTGTGATGTTCACCAGAGTTACAGCTATCCTGTGGAAAAACAGGCCAGGAACTGTTCTCTGTTCTCTCATCTGAGGCCAGTTTGTCCAGCATGATTCATCCCCACATGACTAATCTCTTTCCCTCAAAAAACAGTCACTTACTGGGAGCAGTCATTCATATGCAGACTCCTGAGCAATGCTTAGACTTTCATGGAAGAGCCTTAGTTGACATGGGTCAAAACCACATCAAGGAACCTGTCAATAATTAACCAATAAGGATAATCACAAACCAGTGCTTAAACCTTTCTCCTGACCCTGCTTTATGTGCTAGTGTTAACATAGCCCAAGAGCTCAGCCTTGACTACTTGTCTTGGTGCCTCCAGTTCCTGAGATTGCCATGCAGTGTCGTGCCAAAGTACTGAGAAAGTCCAGGGACTCTGAACTTCCAAGATGACCTTTGTTTGGCCTCTTCTGGCAAATGCCATATCTATAGCTACCTTAGAGTTATTAAATTATCTTCAGTGGCTTTTCTTAAATTGTACTGATTTTGGTCCATTTATTTACTTTGAAACATAAAGAAAATTTCTGGCTATAAAAAAGGTCTTAAAGTCTTGTGGTATTCTCTCAGAAGTGCTAAAGCAAGACATGTTGGCATTTATCAAAACAGGTGTGAAATCTAATTTTTACATGGAGCCATTTTTCTCCTGCTGTAAAAGGTAAAGAAAAAATAGAAGTCTCTGAAGAGGATCTTAAGAAGCTCCCTTTTATGAAATGGTGCACTTTGGAAGCCATACGGCTGAGATCTCCAGGTGCAATCACGAAGAAAGTAGTAAACCCAATAAGAATTCAGGTGAGGTTTTTTTTCCCTTTTTTTTTTCCCCAGAAGGATGCTGTATGATTTGTCTGGGAAGTGACCCCCCCAATAGATGTAGATAAAATTAAAACAGTAGATGTATTCCACAGTCTCACATATAACTTCTGTTTAGTTTAACATATTTATTCATCATCATTGTTTTAATTGTCATTAATTTAAGAGTGGCTTTGCTTCTTTTGCTCATAGTATTATCTTTAGTTTTGAATTGAATTTAAATTAAATTGAATTGACCTGGAGATACTGTGCTGATAGTATATGAAATAGTAATCAGACACAACAAATACAGTAAAAGGCACCACAATTTAATAACTGATAAAACTCCTTCTTTTCTGTTTGTTCTCTTCAGTGCTGTTTAGAGGGGAAGTGCCAGCGTTTGGGAGTCTAACAAATGTTTGGCAGAAAAACACTCTCTCTTAAGGAATCAGCACTCATGCCCATTTAAGAAATTACTAAAGTCCCATAAAGGTCTATTTTCATACAAGTCTTTCAATGAATTTCTTTGTGGAAATTCCTTCCTTTGAAGGAAGTGCTTAATAAAAGATTTAGGAAAAAAACGGTTCACATGGTACATCAAGAAGTGCAAAAGACAGAAATAATGTTTCTATTATTTCTATACCTGAAAAACCAAATGAGAACAAAACCATCTTTCCACATTTACCACTGTTTATGTCTTTCTTATGGAAAAAAGGGCAAAAGCAAGAAGAAGCTTCAAACATGCAATATGCCCACTGTGGCTTCACCACCTTCACTTGTCCTCTGTTAGGACCTTCTGCTGATGGAAGAAAAGTACTAAGGAGGGACTGTTTTGTGAGTTGACCCGTGATTTTCTCTTTTCTTAAAGTTTTTTCTCCTTTTCAGAATTTCACCGTCCCGGCAGGTGACATGCTGATGTTGTCACCATACTGGTTGCACAGGAATCCAAAATATTTTCCTGACCCAGAAATGTTCAAACCTGTAAGTTGTCTCTCTTAGCGTGGGTATTTTGCTGTCTTTTCTCCTCTTCACTTATTTCACAACAAAAGCACATGGATGAATTGGCTTAAAGTTGGGTATTCCCCATTGTCTGGAGGGTGGCCTTGTATATGGAGATGTGCACAGAAAGGAGGAGCCTGTAGAAATAAGCAAGACTTTAAGGTTCAGTCCCAAATAATATGGTACTACTTTATATCACTTTGATCTTGATTCAAAGCCCACCATGGAAAGACTCCACTGATTTCACTGTTGAACACAACTCAAAGCACTCTCCTCTCCCTGGCGTCTGTCTGTACAGTTCATCTCCTTGTATTTACCCAGGCTCTTTGGTCTTTCCAGTCAGATGATTTCTGGTAGGTATTAGCTCTGCTAATTCAGTAGCTCATCTAGAGTTTCTTGATTATTATTCCCGTCCAGGTGGCTGTGTGGGCAGGCTTCTAACTGCTCTTTTTAGCACCATCCACTACAGAATGGTTTGTTTCTATAGAAATACATCATGGAGTAATTTAAACAAAACTTCCCTTCTAGCAAACTCTTCAGCAATTTGAAATCCCTCATAACAATTCCCACCTGTTTGGAACCCTAAGCAGAAACCTTGATGGAGCAGGTTATTTCTTTAGTAACTTCATTCCTAAAAAGCAAGATACCTTGTTTTTTAGAAACTCGCCCTTTTTCCACAAGGGATAGGTGAGGACCCTGTGGACACTGCCATTCCAAATGGTATTGCCTTGCTTTGTCACCACTGAGATTTTTTTCTTGCTTTTATTGGATATTGATGCTAACAGGTTTCCTCTTCAGAAAGCTCTAAACAGCCCAAGCTGAAAAAGAATTCCAAAATAAACAAAGACAAGATTACATTTTCTCTAAGACATCTTTGTCAGAGGAGTTAGCCACCATAAACTTGACAGGGTGTTACTTGAAGGCCTTGGTAGGGTTGCACTGAGTTTGTGGAGGCTGGTATAGTTTGTCACCCAGCATTCAAGAGATTTACTTCTATCAGTGTCACCTACCCAAACTTTAGCCAATGTTGCTTTGCCTCTTGTGTTGTTCCTTTTCTCTTAAAGCAACTCAGGATGGAGCAAGGAGCCCTTGGGTACAGACAGGCTGGTTTTGTTGAGAAGAGTTCATTTTCTCAGACACACTGACTTGCAGCTGAGGATGGGGCTGTGCAGTCCTTGCCTTTCCCTCATGTGCCAGCTCATGCACTTTGCATCTATCAGTGCACAGCATCTTAAAAATGGTTTGTGTGCAAGACGTGCACGAGCCGTTTGTTGTGTGCCATGATACAGTTTTGTGGCTGCGGGAAGGTACTGGTTGAACACTTGCTTTAAACGTGCATATATTTAAAAGGAGAAGGTTGCATTTTTATGGGCATTTCAGTAGCTCAGGACGCAGGACTTAATAAAATGGGGAGGTATAGGAGGAATGCTGTAGGGGTGATTTTGAAAACCACTCCAGCACTAAGTATGTTTCAAATGGGACCCTCATTTCTTTCCCTGAGTTGGTGCTGACTTTTGAATCCAGACTCCAACACTAACAGGTTGAATGCAAAAAATGGCATTAGTGCAACTTCGTATTGAGGATTAGCTGTCCAAGGTCATTTTTAGCCTGGAGAAGTAAAGTTAAGCTTTATTTATATAAGGCTGATCTGGAAAAAAAAGTTTCTTCCCACAGGATCGTTGGAAAGAGGCAAATTTAGAGAAGAATGCTTTCTTGGACAGCTTTGTGGCATTCGGAGGAGGGAAGCATCAGTGTCCAGGAAGGTCAGTGAAACAGCTGGGGTTTATTTATTCCCAAACCCTGCAGAGAACAACTCTCTTGAAATGGGCTCCTCTTACACTTGGAGATAAAGTGTTTTCATTGCTTTGCTCTGCGTCAGTCCCCTAATGTTCAGTTTTATCTGGGCCTTATTTAAACTGATTTGAAAGTGGTTTCATTCCTGGAAGAGACAGGTTAAGTCACGAAGCAAAAGCAGAATCTGAGACTAGCATATCAAGGGATATCCCCCAGGGAGGAAAGTCAGCATAGCTCTGCTGCTGCTGAGGCACGTTTTCATCAGGGGAGAGTTGTTCCACTTACAAACACGCCAGTTTACAGACACAGGCTTTTAGGTTGCCATAAACCAGTTCTAAACTAACCTAAAGAACATTTATCTGCTCTGAAACTCTCTTTCCATCCTCTGTGATGCCACTGACATCTTTGCTAATCTTCAGATGTCTTAACTGTCTCCTCTCTGTTTAAATCTTGTTTTTGCATTAAGGCCCACGCAATTGTATGATGGCTTAAATTGCAGGTCCTGTCTCTCTTCCCTCCTCCAGCAATGCCAGCCTCAATGCTTCCTGCATTCCTTCTGCTGTTTTCTCTGCTGTCCCTCTTTCTGGAACAAGTCCCAGGGAGCCAGCTGCTCCTCGTTTCTGTGTTCAAACATCTCTATGCTCAATTCTCTGCCTTCAAAATCTGGTCTCCTCTAGGAAGCAAATAACCAAGAATCCTTAAAACTGGTCAGTTTAACTCAAGAGTCCCATGTGGAACGAGGAATTCAGAGGGTGTTGCAGAGGATCTGCATTCTTGAATCTGCACCGTATAGCAGGCCAGACATGAGTGTCAGATAAACTTTGTGAAGACATTAAAGACATAAACAAAATGAATAAAACTGCATTCACCATTTAGGCTTGCCAGAGGAAAGTGCTCACTCACTGCTGTACCTCCATGACTTGTACCATATTCTTGAGCTAAATACGGGTGCAGCCTCATTCCCAGCAAGGGCGACAGCAGAATTCACAAGAGGCATCCGCAGGTACAGGACAAGCTGCAAAAAAATGTTTCTGAAAGCTGCTTGTTTATATATACTGACCTATTTCTTTGTTCAGGCTGCTTTCTGGACTCTGATAATATCTTTAAAATAAGTTTGTGGTTACAAAGAAAATAACATTTCTACATAGGCAACAGATGGAGAATCTTTTTCTTGCTGAGAGACAAAAAGTCCTTTCAAACCCTTTGGAGGTCCACATGGTAACGCACACCTTCAGGCTTTTCAACAATAATTCTGAAAGAATAATGTGGTGATCTTGGAAGAAAGAAAACGAACTGAAGGGATGTGTCTAGATCCCAGGTTGCAGATTTCCTTGGTATGACTGAATGAACAATGATATTTCAAGTTTAAGATGCATTTTCATTTAATTCAGTACTGGCATTTATAAATGTAACATATGAAACATTTAATTTCTCCACTGCAAAAGTTCATCGTGACATTAAAAGCTAATTTAATCAAATTGAAAGCTAGAAAATAACTTACTTGTAAAATACTCTAGCACACTGACATGTGAAGAGCCCCTACAAAGCCATTTCTGAGCCATCTTCTTCTTTACCTAAAAGAAAAATTTGATGGTTACTTTTGTAGCTTCACATCAAAAATGAAGCTACTTTTCTCTAACCAGGTGACTGTTGCCTGTGCGACTATGCTTATCTTCCATAACTCCATTGGTTGTCTCCTACCTTATGCTGACATTGTAAACCCTTCAGCACGATGGCCATGATTTCATCCTCGGACTCCATTTCCTGCAGGACCTTGATGCACAGCTGGGCTCCTGGGTTCCAGCACAACACCAGTATGTAGCAGTGCACTGGGGGCAGGATTTCAGAGAGCACATCTTTGTCAAACCCCCTTGTCACTAAATAAAATGGGAAGGCATCGGTGACTCGGAGTTTTCACAGGAAAACTGCTCTAGACCTTGGCCATGAATACAAAAGACAGGTGGGAACTAAGGGGCGTTTAGCTGCAAGAAAGCTCATGGTTTCTGCCTAGTACAATGTGCCATGGAAAGGAAGGACGCACTGAGACTCTGCAGTCCTGCCTTTCACTCCTGGGCTGTCCCTCGGCCCACCCTTGGACATGTGTGTTGCTTATCATCCTTGTGCCTCAGCATCTCTGTTCGCAGAGTGGAATAACAACAGCAGCCTGTTGGGAAAAGCGCTTTGAGATCTAATGGTGGGAAGTCTGTCATCAGTTACATCCATTGCCGCCCAGACAGATGGCAGCTGAACCCCGCCATGCGTGCAGAGATGTCAGAGTTGGTCAGCCCACATCCAGCTGTGCTTGTTCTTGAAGGACAGCCCTCTGTGAATGCAGCATTTCCACTTTCAGGGCAACCTAAAGGCATTTTGGCATTCGGCTGCATCATGGTAAATCCATGCCAAACCAGTGAGGATGGCTCAGAGGCAGGACCTCAAGCTCCAGGGGTCCAGGGCCGTGCTGTGCAAACAGCACAGTGAGGGCAAGGAGCCCACCTTTGTGCGGTGCCTCCAGCATGGAGTTTCAGCTAATAAGTGCTGCCTGACCTGAGCTAATTTCCATTGAAATGTCTCTGCACTGCATTCCCCTGTGCTGAAGGTCACCAAAAGCTCCCTATCTCAAAGTAATTCCAGTGTGAAATCACAGAAATAATTTGGGTCTGAAGCTATGCCAAAACAAACAAGCATCCTCCCACTCCGGAGCACAGGGCGCCTCAGTGCATGGATCTGGGTGACTCTGCAGGAGTTAGCTTGGGTCTCGTGGGGCTTATTAGCTTCCTCTTCACACCTGCCAGGCCAAATCCAGGCTGACGCCATGTGCAGTCATGTCACCTTCTCCCCAGTGAATTCCCCAATAGCTGTTCTATCCAAGTTTTCCAGCGTCTCTCAGATAATGGAAAATAAACTGTGAAGAAGAGCAAGGTAGTATTACTATTTTAACTAGGTATTTAAGACTTATGTCTAAATTCTGCACGAGTAATCCCATGACCTGGCATAGATGCATGCTAGTGCCCAAATGCAGAAAGCTCTTGCGCGTACCAACATTAAAAACCAATAGCCTAGAGGAGTTCACCTGCAGTTATCTGAAACCTTCTCCAGACTGGCTAAGAAAGGCCTTTCTGAGAGTGTTACAGAAAGAAAATCATGCCCTTGGGTCTCATACTGCATTTGAATGCTGATGAATTAAATAATAATTCCCGCTGTCACAGCTACTCTGATGTCATCAGGCTCCCAGCTGTACTATATAACTTTATATAGCACAATTAGTCATATAGCCTTTTCTATATTTGACTGTCTTCTCACTCCTATGAAGTTATTTCAAGTCAGCAAGCGTTAGAAGAACAGAAATGTTTATACAGTGGAAAAACCCATAACAATAAGGGGCTGTTTTAAAATAGGGTGTCAGGGGGATACTGTGGGTCTAACGTTTCACCAGAAGGAAGGGGCAGCCGCTACATTCGTGTTCTTTGCTGAGTAATGAAGCTGAACAAAGCCACAGCGTATTTTCCTACTGAAGATAAACTCTCAGGCAGAACTAAAGCACGGAATGTAAAATGTGTCAAAGACACACTGTTTCTTATCTGATGATAACACACGTGTGATGGTCAGGCTGGACAGCCAACTTTTTCCTCCCTTTTCTTGCAGGTGGTTTGCTATCATGGAGATCCAGTTGGTCGTTGTGCTGTTCCTGTACAAATATGAATTTGTGCTTTTGGATGCAGTACCAAAGGAGGTAAAAGATCCATGCATTTACATAGCATTCCATGTCTTTATATCCTTCATTCATGATGCTCAGCTGAACAACCATGCTCAACTGTGGTTATATATAATGAAGCAAAGTGTTAATAAAATATGTAAGGAATAACTTGATCATAGAATCATAGAATCATTAAGGTTGGAAAAGACCTCTAGGATCATCACGTCAAACCATCAACCCAACACCACCAGGCCTCATAAACCATGTCCCCAAGTGCCATGTCTACACGTTTTTGGAACTCCTCCAGGGATGGTGACTTCACTACCTCTCTGGGCAGCCTGTTCCAGTGCCTGACTACTCTTCTCAGTCCAGACATTTTTCCTAATACCCAGTCTAAACCTCCCCTGGCGCATCTTGAGGCCATTTCCTCTTGTCCTATCACTGGTAGCTTGGGAGAAGAGACCAACCCCCACCTCACCACAACCTCCTTTCAGGTAGTTGTAGAGAGCAATAAGGTCTCTCCTCAGCCTTCATTTTAACTCAGAAAACCCAGAATAGCTCCAGCAATGTCAGTGGGGCTGTGCTGTCTATAAAAGAATGCACTTACAGGAATATTTTGTCTCATCATTGCCTAAACATTACAAGAGATTTTATAATTGCTTTCTGCCACTCGCAAAACCAATGAATATGGAACGGGATTATTAATACTTTAAAGATATCAAATCAGATGCTGCTCTCGCAGTGCTTTTCCACTACATATTCAGTGGTTGAAGAGAAATGTAAGACTGTAGGAGCAACTGTGACACAGAAAGGTTTTACCATTAAGGGAGAGTGGCACAGCGATTTCCTTCTCCATTTGCACCGTGTCCTTTCCACTTTCCAAAGATCCTTGCTCCTCACAAACAGGGACTGCTGCGAGGTCAGCATGTCGGCCTGTCACAACCTGAACCTGACAAACATACCCTGTAGCTAAACTGCCAAGGAGAAGAGGGAAAAATTGAGAGGGGCATGAACTGGGTATGATTGCCCTTTAGGCTGGAAGCTGGAAGCTGGGACAACTTAACTCCACAGCTCTCCTTGAAGAACGTGAGATGTTGATCTCAAGTAGTGGTAGAAAGTCCACCTGGAATATGAAGGAAGGTTGCCTCTTCCTGACTGGTGGTGTGTTGTCACGCCAGCCTTCACTGGAGTTGATTGTAACTTGGGTCTGCACCCACAGGCAATTATGCTGGTGAAGATATTCAAAACCATTAGAGTTTCTTAAGATCTCGTGTGTCATCCTCTGTCAGAGTGAGTGGAATAAAAACTAATCATGAAGGCCCTACTCAGTGGCTTCAGCAAAGCCAAGAAATACTCTCTATATTTGGTCTTGGTTCTCTAAGACCAAAGCTCCAAGAATATGTTTATATCTTAATGTTAAAGCACAATGATAATTCCATTAACTGAACTAACTTAAATGTTTCTACTGATTTTCTTCTTTTGGCAGAGCCCTTTACATTTGGTGGGGACGCAGCAACCCACGGCACCGTTCCGAGTCCAGTATAAATGCCGGGAATGAAAGCTGCCCAGCACTAACTTATCTTCCTTTTCCAGCCACCCCGGGATGGATGGACCACTGAGCTGCTTCCTTGTCCTACATCTTCAGATAGGTTCTCTGCCTTAACAGTTCTTAATTTCAGCTTTAAATGCTGTACATACTCTGCGCTGTGGTATGCCATACCAGTATGGTCATATCTGCTCCTCACCTGATTGCCTACCTCTTAGTATTTAAAAATGAAGCTCTCCTGCTGCATTCATAATTTGTGGGCTGATAATTCACAGACTCTGCAAATCTGATATACTGAACTCACCAACTGGACTTTTAGGACAAAAAGCTGCTATTTTTAGAAATCCTGCATGGAAGTTGTGCTAGAACCAGCAGAAAAGCAGGTCCCTCGGGCCAGGTCACTGCTTCCTGCGGGTCTCTTCAAACCAAGGGCAAAACGGTGCCTTGTGGTAACTCCGTGCAGCTCTCTGGCGCTGGTGTCCTCCAAATACAAGACAGAGCTGGGCAGAGACCTCCGGATCAGATCCACAGCCACGATAAACTAGCATGAATTAAGTGGCACTGCGTGTTTAGGCAGGTGAAGATCTGGTCTGCTCTGCCTACAATCGCTGCCAACTTTTTGCAAATAAAATGCATTTGTAATGGAAAAATTGCAAGCATGGGAAACACTGGGGTCTTGTTCCACTGGAGCACCTAAAATTTCTACTGAGCTTTATTTGCCTCACAGGATTCAGAATTGGTCCTTGCATGAATATGCAATGGAAGTTTGTGACGTTTGGCTTCTAATGAAAAGTGATTGCAAGAAAAGCTATTGCTATTCATTAGACTGGTTGTCTAGTATCTAGAATGTTTTTTCTTTCCCTTTAACATGAATTACTTACAGAACAAAATGCACAAATCTAAAAATATTTAAACCTATAAAGAATACCTAGTAAAAGTTGTTCAAAGAAGCTGTCAAATAAGTTCAGATACCGACACTGTTAACTGCTGCTAGATTTCATGTACGATAATAGCTGGCATGTACTTTTAGTCTTTTAAGTAAAGATTGTTCATCATTTTAGAAGTATTTGCAAAAAAACTACAAATGGACTTTCAACAACAGTAGAAACTATGAGAAAAGCATCCACAGGAAAATAACACATTGTATAATTCATTAAGTGGTTG
The DNA here is from genome assembly GCA_013389905.1 of Sula dactylatra. Classification (NCBI taxonomy): domain Eukaryota; kingdom Metazoa; phylum Chordata; class Aves; order Suliformes; family Sulidae; genus Sula; species Sula dactylatra. Next base: position 302,927 of record WEKW01012445.1, on the reverse strand, counting down.
GCTTACCTCAGTTATGGATACAACAATTTAACGAACTTTAATGATTTACATGGCTGGAAGATGATTTGTCCAACTTCTAATTTAGCTTATAATGGTTAACTCTGCAAGAGTTGCACTCTTAACTGCTGTTTCAGTATCTCTTCCATAACTGAAACCCATTCCCTTGGTTTTCATGTGTGGGCATTACTCAAAAGTGTATATTTTAATTTTAAAATTTGGAAATGTCCACAATATCAGGTATCTTCTAGTTTTGCAAAGATAATATTTTTCCCCAATGTGCATTTCTTTTTATTTTTCTGTTTAATTAATTTTGGAGTTTGCGTTTTTGTGTGTGTGTGGTTTTGTTTTGGTTGTTTTTATTTTCCCAAGAGAGGTAACTCAAAAAGCCAAATTCTGTAATGGCAAACTTGACTTTAAAGTAAAAGGTCATGGAATCGTAGAATCATTAAGGTTGGAAAAGACCTCTAAGATCATCAAGTCCAACCCAACACCACCAGGCCTCCTAAACCATGTCCTGAAGTGCCATGTCTACATGTTCTTTGGACATGTGTAGACATTCAGGTCCCTAAAGGAAAGTGTAACCTGAAGGTCAGCATCAATGTGGTCAGAATGAATAAAAGGCACCTGAAGCCACCTGTGAAGATTTACAAACACAATGCTGCACATGGGTTCTAATCTGTCCTAAACACAGTCACAGTTCTGGTGTAGCCTCTGCATATTGTGGAGTTTTTCAGGCTTGGTGTGATCGTGTACCTGCTGAGAACTATATTCTTCTTCCTGCCACGTCGTGCAAGGATAGCCTGTGGGTAGTGTGAGGGTATGTGATAAAAACCACATTCCCCCCGGTACACAATGGAGCAGAAGCAGGTGGGGACCCTGAGCGGTGCCCTGCCCAACGCCTCCCAGGGCTGGCCGTGTCCTGGTCCTGGGGTGATACCCTGCTGCAGCCCCAGCGAGGGGAGCAGCTCCCTGTGGGGGGACACTGCCTGTGGGTATGGGGCACATCGTGGGACGCAGGGGAGGGGCAGCTTGTGGTTGCACAAGGCTTCTAATGGGATGTTTAGGGGTGGAACCAAAGGTGGGGAAAGGGAGGGATCAAGGTGGGTTGGGGAGGAACAAACATAGTAGAGGGATAAAGGTATAAAAGAGGCATGTACACAGGCTGCTGAGTTGTGCGCGTGTCTGGCTATGCCCTGTGCCTGATCAGCACAGTCTGCCGTGTCTCCTTACACTCTGTTCTACACTCTCCTCCTGGGCGAGGGGCTCTCGTGTGTGCGTACACATGGCTGTGGGGGTGTGAGTGCAGCAAAGGGAGTGGGACCGTGGCTCGGAGGGGCCACGGGTCTGTGGTGGGAGGGAGGCAGCTGGAGGGAGCATGGGTGTGCATACTGTGTGGGTGCATTATGTCAGCGTGCGATCGCTACCAAGAGTCCAGCCAGCCAAGCTGGCAAGGAGGTGAAGTGTGTGTCTCCCAGGGTGAGGCATGTGGAGGAGCTGGCGGCTGGAGCACCCGGGGGGTTCAGACCAGCTGCCGCAGAGCCCATGGGGTCTGACTGAGACCTGTCTGTACGTGTGTCTTTGTGTCTTTGTGTGTTTTTGTGTCTTTGTGTGTGTGTTTGTGTGTGTCTTTGTGTGGGAGGTAGCTGGGGAGAGTGAGGATTCAGGACCAGCTACCAGTGGGATCCGCACTGTACATGTGAATTTTTATATATATTTTGCACTCACAGCCCTTCACCCTGATCTGCCAGAGATGGGAGCAGGACAAGCCGTTGGTGCTGCTCGTGTGAGTGCCAAGTGTTTCTGTCGGTGTTGGCCATCGGGGCCATCGGTGCATACACACGGCGTACTGTGTGTGTTTGTGCATGAGCCTGCTGGGAATCCACATGCAGCCTCGCTGCAGGCCGGACCCGGGGGTGTGGAGCTGCAGCAGCCTTGCCTCTGTCCGGCTACTGGATTTAGCAACTCCCTGGCAGGCTAGAATCAGTCATGAAAATATTTGTCCTGAAAGGCGGGACATGTTTTTATTAAAATGTAGGCTTTTGGCAGGAAAGAGGTACCTGTTCTTGACAACCAGAGATACCAAACAAGCAAGTGAAGAAAAGTGGGCTTGACTCTGGGATCCCCTCGTGGTGTGGCTGCCCTGCAGTGGAAGACAGCTCCATGCACTTGCCATACTTTCCTAGGTAGAAAAAAAAACAAGGGAGGTGGATTAGTACAGAAATGTGGTGGTCAAGTGATAGAGCTAAATGAAGTCGTCTACCTGGAAATGATTCAGAAGCTTCTGGGGGAGGGAAAGCCAGCACTTTCCCACTGGGTCAGGGTTAAATGGGTATTAAAAGGTCATCACGATACCCTGCTCGGGACTGGATTAGCAGTATCTAAATTATTCTTCAAGTGTTTGTCCAGTCTCCTTTTAAATACAGCAGCGCTGGATTTCCATGGGGGATTTGTCCTCTTACCTGACTCTCCCTACTGTTAAAAAGCTTTTCTTCATATCAGTAGGACGAGTCAGAATCAGGATTTTATTCATACTACCACCACAAGGGTAGTATCTCCTCTCCACAAGCAGGAGATTCTTAACCCAAAAAGAAAAAATATCATGTATTTTGACCTGTCTTTGTATTTCTACCTTCTGGATGAAGTATGGATGTTAAAGGGGGGTCATTCCTCAGAAACCATCTTAGAAACTGCAATTGTTCCTCCTCCAGACATGCCACAGGCCAGATCTATCTGAGCAAAACCCAGGGTCTGGGCTGGCCAGGACTATATGTTGGTGTTCGTTTATATTGGGATAAGTAAATCCCATGTCTAAGCCAGTGAAACAAATTGTAGGAATCTTCTTAACGAGAGAGAGGAAATGTAGAGCTTTGAGAAATGAGCAAATAAAACTCTTTTAAATTAAATTTCCTTTAATAATTTTTGAACTTTATTGTATATTAAAGAAGAGTTTCAGGAAAAAACCCACAGAAACTATCACATTGCAGCCAAACCTTTGTTGATACTTTTGAGGAAAGCGTAAGCATTTTTCCTGAAAACATAAATTTCCTGTGGAAATATAATATTTGACAGAAAACTCATCAAAACATTTTGAGTTAAAATTGTTGACCTACTGCAAGTGAATCCTCTCTAGTCAGTAGGATGAAAAGATAACCCGTGCTATCAGCAGCCAGCTCCCAGAAGAATCGCAACTTCTTTTATGTCTTCCTTCTAATAAGCCTCTGTGAAGGCCCCTCTCATCTGTACTTAGCAGTCAAGTATTTCAAGTGGTCTCTTTCCTTGCGCTAGTAACGGTATTTGGTATCTTTTCTGTGCCACTGATTGTCACAGCAACCAGAAGTTTAGGCGTAGCATGTATACCTCCTGAAAATAGATAGCTGGGGACTAAAAGATACGGCTGTAGCCACGAAGAGGTAAGCTAAAAATAATGGCTTCCTTTTGAAAATAAATTAATTCTAAGGCCCTAGCTCTGTGCTGTGCCTAAGCAGCATGCCAAGCAAAACTCGACTTACGGATGTGTTTTGCTTTAAGCAAACACTTAAAACGGATTTACAGAATAAGAGATTTAGGTTTAAGCACACATGAAGTGCTTTGCCGAACCAGGGTCCAAATGCCTCAGTTGCTAACCCCTTGTTTACAGTTACTTTTGGCATCTCTGTTGCAATTTTAAAGATATACAAGGGTCAGTGGAAATAGTGAGGTAGCTTTGCTCCTTTTAGGTGAAACTGGCAAACGTTAAGGGCTTTTAGGAAAATATTTTTTTTAAATGGTGACATTTATAGCATAAACCAGTAGGCTTTATCAGCAGCAAGCATCTTTCCCAGTTATTTGGTACATTCTAAATGCGTGGCTCATCACATGGCAAAAAATATTTCCTCTCCACCGGTATGCAGTGGAAGGGGAATTAGACACAAGAAAGGCATTCAAAAGATAGCAAGTGTTTAATTGAAACAGCCAAGGAGAAGCTTTCATCGTGTAGCCATTCTGAATGACATTGGACATGCGACTGAGTGGCACAGCATTATTTATTTTTTTCACTTTGATCATAAAATTACTAGGAAAGTCTTAATGGAGTTATAAATATCTTGTTTCCATGAGAGTCCTGGGAAGATAATTATAGCACTGAAGTCTTTACAAAGATAGAGCATTTATAAAATGATATTATCTGAGGACTCCAATGGATAACACAGGGAATTCTGCACTCTATTCCCAGCTCTCCTATTGATTCACTGTGCTCTTTGGGTGAATCGCTTCATCCCTCAGTGACTCAGTTTCCTCATCTATACACTGGGGTAATTATGATAATTACTCACTGCTGCAAAGTCTGTATGGATTGAAAGTTGTAAGTACTGCTCACGTTCATCAGAGCACTCAAGCCTGCTTATTGCTAGTAACAGACATCTGTTAAGACAAGCTATGTATTTCCCTGAGTTGGAACTGTCGTATTTGTGTTACTGGTAAATGACGTTACTTGTAGAGTTACAGTCAAAATATTCAGAATAAATATTTTAAACTTCTTAGCTCACACTGTTCAAGATGCTCATGAAACAGCTGTATCCCAGACTCCTCAGAAATAGTTTGGTTTTAATGCAAAGCTTGGAATTTGAAGACTATGGACAAATTTCTTGTGGAGTAAAAATAGTGTCCTTTAATAAAACCAACCACTATGTAGGAACATTGTCTAGAAGGTTGCCTCGCAGCTACCTATGAGAGAGGAACTACATCTATGCTCTAACTTTCCTAAGTTGTATCAGGTTTCTTTACTCGTGTACTGCTTTTACTGCATTAGAAGTTTGATACATCATCTTTCCCAAGTACCAAGCAGAGCGTTAGAGTAACAAGCATCGAAAGAGCTTAATGTACAAGTACAGCGCAACTATTACTGCTCAGTCTTTGCAGCTTCGAATAAGACAAGTGAGGAAAGCAGTTACTGCAAATGAGCAAACAACTGGGTCTGAGATCTAGTGGGATTCTGTGCCTGAAGGGGATAACACAGATTTTGCGTATGAAACCAAGAAATTCTGTGCTGGAGAGGAGGTACTACATCTGCCATTGACACTGCAACCGCCCTGGCTGTGATTCCAAAAGGCTGTTGATAAATTTGAGAGAGCTCAGAGCTGAATCAGAAGGTTGGTGAAAATATTGCTAAGCCTGCCAAGCCTTGGAGTCAACCTGGTTAGCTTAAGAAAGGGAATGCTCAGAAGTGACTTGAGCACAGGGTGAGGAAACTGAAGTTCAATAATGGATGGGCCCTTGGAACTTGCTGTACCTTTCTGCAGCAGACTGGAGTGAAAATGAGCAGGTCCCCACCTGAAATGAGGTAAAAATGCAGATCAGGAAATGGAATTGTTTTACCGAGGACTGAAATTACATTTCTATATTAATAGTCCTGAAAACAGAATTGCACATTTTTCTGAAAATGAAGCTTTTGAACTGGTGTGTGTGCACTGCTGGGGTGGAGAGAGGAGGGAAGGACAACCTGATTACTTCTCAGGAATCTGCAAAACATAAATCAGAAAAGTCTGAAGACCTAAACTCTCTATTCCACTTCCATAAAGCGACTTTTAGGTAGTCTACAAAGGCAGAAGACATCTTTTCTGAGGGTATGGTACTGGTCATACAAGGTAGGGTTTAGAAGACACCAGATTAGGTAATCACAGCCGGCCAGAGAAGCCTAAGGCCAAGGAAGATGGTGTTCTTCACCAAGTGCAATTAGGGAATGGCAAGATTTGGCATTCACTTTTTCCTTGCTCAGAGATTTCTGTGAACCTCTGACCCAAATAAGAGCCACGTGGAGCTCTGTGGATGTAGTCCTTCAGCACTGCATCTCCAGACTCCTCTAGCAAAGGGGTCTTGCACTGGTAAAGTGTGCTCCAAGCTGAAGACAGTGCTCTGCCACTCTTTTTCATGCCAAAGGTCTCAACTGTAGCTAGACTTGACTCTCTTGAATTAAACACAAAAGCTGCAGTGGGTTCATAGTGTTGGCCTTTGTTACTGCTGACACAGATCCAGAGGCAATTTCAAGGCATTGGCCTTTTATCTGGCCTTTACTCTGAAAACTGTCATTGCTCAGAAAAGCATTAAGTGTGTCCTTCTGTTTGCTTGATACCAAGAGAAAATTAAGTGCTTTCCAGTATCGTGCTATGGCTGCCTGAGTGTGATTCCCAGGTTAAAATGGATAGATGAGCTCTAGATGAATAGAAGAGAGATGAATAGAGAATAGATGAACAGAAGAGTTCTACTCTTTAAGTGATTCATTACAGCTCAAGGTACTGCCTTTGACGCTCTTCCTCTGTCCAAACCTTGGTATTATCATTTACTATTTTAGGCTTGTTTATAGAACTGGAATAATACACAGATAAAAAAGGATGATTACAAGGGCGCTTTCAGGCATTAAACCTGAGGTTTGAAGTTCCTTTTTCTGAAAAAATAAACCACAGAGTGTTTTACTGTCTGCAAACCTGGCAACTGGTCTTTGCTTACCATGAACTGAAACCAAGCACTACTTTGTCAAAAGCCAGTCTCATCACAGTGATCTGGTTGTTCCTTAAAATAATAAAAAGACCCGAATCAGCAGGAGATTGTTATACTCTGTCCTTCAAGTATTAATCAACACATTCAGCCTTGCTAAATTTTTCTTACAGACTCTGGCCTTGCAGTCTGGTTCAGAGGTTTATTGGACGTGCACAGTTTACACGTGGAGCTATATGGGTCTGTAGGAACAAATTGGGTAATGAGTTCTCTACATACCCACAAGCCAGGACAAATCCAAGTGGCAGAACATAGCAAAAGCTGCAATCACTAAAGCATCTGCCCTGAGCTACCACACCTGCCAGCACTGATCTGCACATGACAAGATACATTTATCCCTCCGCACGGAGACATGCCAGTGCTGACATCTTTGTACAGGGGTCGAAGGTGGGAGCTGGGCAAAGGGTGGGAGCTGGGGCTGTCCCCGCTTCCAGATGCTGAGCGTTTCACAGCCTGGGAGCGTGCTGTGCCACTGGGTGGGCTGGTTGTCTGAACGGGACATCTCTAGCACGGGCTCCTTCTGCACACAGATTGACGTAATGAATTCACAGCACAGCGTGCTTCTTCCAGAAGTGGCACTGAAACAGCCCAAGGGAGAATCTAGACCAGAGGCCCTGTTTCTTCTCTCCTTTCCCTTTTAACTTCCCTTTACTGTTCCCACCCTCCCTGGGAACTTCACTAGTGCCCTTTCTCCCCCTTCCCAGCTCAGCTGTAAACCCAGCTTAGTCTTTCCTTCAGGATTTTCAGATATCCAGGTTGCCAAATATCTGAAAAGCTTAAAGAGTGCAACACTGCAAGGGTACGACTGGCAGCTCAGTGCCTTGGTATGAAGGACATAATGCCTGGATGGACTGGCTATCTCTTTTGGAGCTCTGTCATGCTGCTGGGAGAGCAGGAGAAATGGGTAGAGACTTTCCTCTGGCTGATGTGGAAGAAGGACACTCCTCAGAGGTTGCTCTGCCGCAGTGACTTATGTCATGGAAGCTGTGACTGCCCAAGAATGCCTGTGTCATGAAGCCCATTTCCATTTTGCCATCTCCATTGTTCACCTTGCACAAGGGCTGGCAGTATGCAGGCACTGGCACCATCTAGGGGCCAACTGTCAATCACTGATGTCTTTCTAGAAGATCAGTGCCATAATATATAAAAATAATATATCTAGGCATACACTAACATAAGGTGTCTAAACAAAACATGCCTTACTAGAAGTGTTGAAAAAGGCTATGTGTGTAAGTTTTTACTTCTTGGCACAACTCAGGCACAAAAATACAGTCTCAGTTGTTACTCACCTGCTCGAGCTGCTTATGTTCTGTTAACTGAATGTGTATGTGGTGTCATGTGCTGACTAATAACTCATCATTCACACTCCTCTGCTTCCAATGATATTCCAATTATGTCTTCAACAGTCGCCTAAAAGTGTCAGAATAATGAATGAACATTTCAGAAAGAAAAGAAAAACACAAAAAGCCTTAAGACTATGGATCACGCTGTAACAGAATGAAACACATAAATAATTTGTTACGATCTCCCAATATAAACAAAACTCCTTAATGTGACATTTTTGAAAGCCATTCTGTGTCAATCTGTATAATTATGGATAAAGATTAATAAAAGGCAAAGAAATCTAGTACAATGGACTTGACAATCAAACCCGTCTAGCACTGCTTCAGAACTAGGCCTCCTAAATTCTACTTCTCAACAGTTAATAAACAATAATTACCACACTATTTGCTTTATAGGAGTAAATTGTATCTTGCAGTTCATGACACTCTGTATGTAGCCTTCTAATTAGCACATGTAAAAATAGTATTTGTCATACCTTTGTTTTTTCAGTTGTTTATATTCTGAAGCAAAGTCAATAATATATTCAGAAGCTCAGTCTGTGTTTAGATACCTAAATAAGCATCTTGATTTTTCAGAGCACCTACAAGTCTCAGTGTTGCACAGTGCTTCTGAAAATCAGGCCATTTATTTAGGTGTCTATATTTAGGTTCATGAGTTTGAAGTGTTTGTCTTGAGGTCATGTAACTATGGCTTGTTGCATTTTTTTATTTCCGTTTGGGTCACAATGGGCAAGTCACTTCTAATAATTCTCATCACAGATCTAAGAAATAGCAGGAGAGGTGGTAAAAATTACTTACTAAATACCATCATGATGCTTAGCACTTCCTCAAATGCATGAAGTTTCCTTCACAGAGAATTTCAGTCTAAAAAAAGGTAGAAAACGGTGCATCGGAAAGGTAAGAGAGTATGGTTAGAGACTGAACTTATGTTCTGGTTAAACTGTGCTCATTTCCTGGATTTTATTTGTCTAGCATCTTTGTCATTCCTTCTCTAAGCTTATGATCATTTTGATAAGCCAGATGTTTTAGCTTCCCATACTTTGATCGGGTGAATCCTAGAAACCAAGTGCTTCTACTTGTTAACACATGGCAGCAAACCACAGTTGATTCTTGAGGAATTTGAGCTGACATTATCAGTCATGCTGTTGAATTGAGACTATACCTCCAAGACTGCTTTTGAACTTGCACAGTAGCTTGCACAGGCCTTGACCTCAGTGAACCAGTTATGAAATAAAGAGTCCAAGACTCTGCAGAGGGAAGATCACTGGGAAAAGGACATCAAGAGGAAAAGGCAGTCTTTTAAGGAAACAGGGAAATCACTTCCCTTAACATCCTATCTCTGCTGTTTGTCATCCCTCTACTTCACAACATGAGATGCTTGTAGCTTTGGTAGCAGGTGTACGCACAGTCAGCGCTGCCTTCAATTTGCATGGAGATGGTAGCTGAGAAGAAACAGGCAGCCCACAGGTGAAAACAAACCTCTTAAATACCTCATATATTTCAACAAAATGAAAACCTCCTTGTCTTTCAGCATCCTCTTTCAAATGGGAGAATTTAAATCTGGCCGTAATATTTCAGATTTGAGAGAACTGCATTTGTACTTTAAGGATGGTATTTGTTACAGAACAAAAGGCTTTTTTTTTTCTTTCTTGAAATGCAAATTGTTTTAAAAGTCAATGAATCCCATTTTCCCCTTGATCTATCATGCATCTAGGCTAAAAAAACATCTCTTGGTTAAAAATATTCCTTAACCAGAAACTGGGACGTGGCATTTTTGTTGTCTTCAGAACTGAGGGTTAGCTGTAAGATAATAAAGCTCTTTTGTGGGACTTTATGCTAGATATGGAATTTTTGCAATGTCAAATCAAAAAAGACTTTTTTTCAGGAAAGTCTCACTCTCAGAAGTGGATGGAAAACGTGAAAACTCTCTGTTCCTGTTCTCATTGCCTTAAAAGACACAAGCCTCCTGTCTGACCCCTGTCTGACCCTGAAGGTGCTCAGGAACAACGTGGCTGGGCTAGAGAGAGGGTTTAGGGAGCGACAGAACCAAACGCAGGGGCTGTCCCACTGCACGGCTGAGAGCTCAGGGGTTCCCAGAGTGGTGCCCCGGGTTCTCCCCACTTGCCTGACCCCCACATACCAGATTTAGAGAGAACCGGCATCCCTGCGCAGGGCCGGAGCACGCACTTCCCTGCATCTCCAAATCCCCGAGGAAGGAAACGGCCCTGCTCCGTCATCAACCTGCTCATGGAGTGTCATGTGCAAGGGCATTACAGGCACTGAAACGTCACAGCAAGCGAAGGACACTCCCCTTTTCTGCAGCAATTTTTCATTGGTGCAATTATTAATCTTGCCCCCAGAATTGTGCAAAATGCTCTGTAAGTAAATGGAAAAAAAAAAAAAAGACACAGCCTTTGCTTTACACATTTTTATTTAAACATCTGCAAGATGTTGTATCCGAGCTGCTTTGCAATTGCTACACACACACAGGATGGAACTGAAGAGGTGTCGAGGCAATGTTGTCTCACTGTACTGAGTGACTGGGTGATAAAATAGCAGACGAAATTCAGCGGAGATAAGTGCAAAGTAATGTACATGGGAAAAAATAACCCTAACTGTACATACATAGACACTGCTTCAAACTGTCACTTCTGCTACAGGAGATCTGGAGGCTGAAGTGGAAAGCTCTCTGAAAATGTTAATGTGGGGCTAGGAAGTGGTCCAAATGGGGAACTGAATGTTTCCAATTAGTAGCTCCCCCTGTAGATGATGAGGGGACCCCCAAAGCTATAGGACTTTGAGTCATGTCTCATGTGCTCAGAGTTCTTCCGAGTCCCTCGGCCATACAGCTTGTGCCTATTCCAGATCCAGCAAAATTCAATGGTCATTTTAGTAGAATCAAAGTTTTAAAGAAAGTAGTATTTTCTAGTAAAATTAGAAAGGATAGAGAGGATGGTAATAAAGTTTAACACTGGAAATAAAGAAAACCACATCAGCTTGAAAGAGGGATAGCTGAAGGGAAATCCAATTAAAGTCTGGAAAATAATGATGCTGAGAAGGTAAAAAAAGAAATTTCATTTACTACCTCTATAACAAAGGAACACTTAATAAAACAGTCAGGAAGAAAACTTGAAATGGTTTTTACACAGTGAAGAATTATCACAGCACGGCACATTATGTAAAGCAAAACCACAAAAGGGCTCAAAAAGAGTTAAGACAAACTCCTAGACAACAGGACCACTGGTAGCTACTATGCATTGTAGCTGGATACAATCCTGGGTTCCAGAAGTCCCTATCTCACCAGTTGCCGGAAAATTATAAGGTAAATAGGAGAAGAATAGATGGTCTATTTTTACACTGTTTTACTAAGCATCTGGTCTTGGCTCCTGGAGACAAGATACAGAGCTAGATGGATCCAACTGTGTTTTTATATTCTAAAAAAGTAACAGAAACAATCAAGGGTATGCTAATGCTGATAGACTCAACATTCATTTTACTTGCTTTATCCACTCTAATCTCCAGACTCAGCAATTTGCAAGAAATCATAATCCATATCTGGCCAAAGAATTTGAGATTATCCCAGTGAGGAGAAATGTAAAAGAAGCAGCGTTCACTTCTTGAGGATCTATGGATTTTGAGACATTAGTTACTCATTTCTTCTGAAAAGAGAAAACTGTCACCAAAGCTCCTGCAAAGGCTGCAGGAGTGAGTCAGTGTTTGTATTTTGATGATCAGAAATCATTATAACATAAGGGGCCAAAGTCTTTTGGTTACAGTACTTTATTTGTGTTGAAATGAACTATGGTTGCTTCAGCACATTTGAGAGGCCACTTTTGCTTACAGATTAAATCTGTAGATAAGAAGCAGGTGCAGACTGAAGATAACGACCAGTTCAGGATTTGGATGAGATGGGCTAAGCCTGCACTCTGAGATATCAGTAACAAAACTCCCACTCAGTTCTGTGGGAGCAGGACTACAGCACTGCTTGCAAATCTTGCAAGTAGCAACTGTTTTAGCACCTCCCTTGGTATCTTTTGCAGAATTTCAGCTTCCTCCAGGTTTTGGCACTCCGCAACTGCTTGGGTTGTGGGAAGATGCCCACAGGATTTAGGAAGCACAAGGTGCCTGCTCGGGCTGCGTGGCCTGAACAGCACTGGGGCCTAAGAGGGTAAACAGCAGGACTCCAGGAAGGATGTTCTCTCGGTTGCTCTTACTCTCTTACTGTTGCAGCATTATATATCATTATATATCATTATATATTATCATTATTATCTAATTTGAAGAACATTTTTATTGCAAAGAGTGGAATTCTGGGGTTTTTTTCCCCTTCATTTTAGCAATAATGTCTGGATGCGTACAAAAGCATTGCCAAAGTACTGGCTTAGGCATTCCTGATTTTTCCTGAACACAGATTAGCTTGCTTTCATAACTGCAGAGATTCACATTTTACTACAAGGAAAGCATATGCTAGGGCAACTTCACTGCAATGAAAATATGGAAGAAAAAAAAAAGAATAAAACTTGAGACTGGCTACTATGAACAAGAGACAATTAAGAGGTACATGTATATGAAGACACAAGGAAATTGTATGACATAAAATGTGGCACAGAAAAAGCACGGTGGATGTTCTTCCTACTCCGAATATTAAAATAAGACAAAGGGAATGCATGCAAATAGAGACAAAGGAAGATACCCTACCAGGTTAATTCTTAAAAAAAAAAAAAAACAACAAACAAACCAACAAAAACCAAAACAACAAGCATATAGTTTGGTTTAAAGCCTAATTAGTTTATATTGTGACATCTTTGGCTCCATAGCTTGCTTTCTCTTCTGCGTAGTGCCTAAAGCAATAAGATCATGGTCAGGGTTGAATATTTTAGGCACAAGGATAAAACAACAAGAACTAATAATTACTACTATCAGTAACCTATCATATTTAATATTAAAAAAAAAAAGTAGAACCAAAGAAGAAAGCCTGGAAGGTGTCTAAACCAGATATTCATCAAGGTATAAGTCAGTCCTTAGTTAACGGGACCAGGTAAAAACTCTTCTGTTGCAAGTACAACAATCTACAATGCATTGCTCTTGGGTATTTGCAGAGCTGAGGTGGGATACACTATTGATCTCATGCATTACAACATTTTTTTCTGCTGCTATTGCAAAGTGCTGCTATAAATGGCATACAACTTGTTATATATTTTTAACTAATGGAGAACTATTCCTTCCATGGATTTTTTATAGCTTATTTAATAATTATATGGGAGTCTTCTAGTTCTCCATTATATTCTATAGATTTTCAAAGCCATCTTTACAGAAACCTATTTACATTTCTGTATCACCCTATTGATTAAATCCCTCCGTATTACATTCCAAAGCGAAGAGATGGCAGAAAATCAGCATTATCCTCTGATGCTTAGCAGTCTTGGACGTACAGCTGGAAGAGAGAAAATAGCCCTTCCTTTAATAAAGCATGCCTTGGGGGCATCTGAATGCTTTCTCTTCTTTTTAAAATCATGACCACGATCAGCCTTTTTCCACTGTAACCCTGACGTTCCTTAAGAGTCCTACAAATGCATCTTCTGGACTTGTCTGTAAAAGGGAGATACACCTTATTCACCTGTTAGTCCGAAGAAGAGATGAACGACACTGGATCCATTCCAGATGGAGCTCACTCCAAGGGCCAGTTTGCAGTGGTCAGAAGCGGGAATGGTGGTTGGGAGCTCCACCCCCAGAGGCATTTAGGCCCCTACAAAATCACCTCGGGGGGCATTAGGAGGTTTGTCACTAAAACCATGGCGAGCTGTGTTGGCACTGTGTGGACGTCCATCCCACATCTTCTCTCAGCATCCCATCCCGCCTCTTTCCAACCCATCCAACCTCTTCCCTACCTCATCCCACCCCACATCTCCCTACCCCATCCCGCCCCAGATCTCTCTTCCTACCCCATCCCACCCCACATCTCCCTACCTCACGTCACCCCACGTCACCCCACCTCAGGGCAGGGGGCCGACACCCTGAGGGAGGGAAGCTTTGCCACGCACGAATAACGAGGACACAAACGGCTACCGGG
>WEKW01012445.1:194039-288291 GCA_013389905.1 Sula dactylatra | reverse complement strand
GGGAGGCGGGTGTGCAGCCGTGCGGGGGGCGCTGGCTCAAGCGGGCGGGGGTTTGCAGCCGTGCGGACCTGTCCGGCTGCTCCCGCAGCTCGGGGCTGGCGCGCAGGAATGCCGCGGAGCCCGTATCCCGGAGGGAGGCTCTGCTCGGGCTCCTCTAAAGTCAGCTGCAGCATCCCACGCCGATGTTATTTGATGCTTATATAGCAGGTGGGTCTACAAAGTTGTTAGTTGTTTTTTTTTCCCCACCTCTCCTAGATTCTTTTGTATCTCTTTAAAATATTTTGGTCCTTCTACTGCTTGAGTTTAGAGTTCTCTATTTCCCTAGCTCCCTAGATCCTAGGATCTAGCTCCCTAAACGGAAAATGTATGATAGGTTTTATACAGCTGAAGGAAATCGTACAAATGAGAATTGTAGTTTAATCTGGGGTTATGCCTTACATGAGCTTCTGTGTTAGGCTTTCAAGTTCTGCACTTACAAATTGGTTTGCTGTTTGTGTTGTTTGCCTAGTTAGAATGGTTGCTCTGTTGAAGAGAAAGACTCTTTTTCTATGAAAATACATCGTTACTGTGAAGAAACTATGCTGCATTTATTCTTGCAGTAAAACTAAATTATATGGTTATACATCATTCCTGAACAGATGGAAGTCTAAATACTCTGAGAATATAAAACAATTAGAAAATCCACAAATGCATCACAGTAAACAAGGACAGAAGAAGTTTTTTATGTAGATTATCGACTTTGTTACTAGTTAAGTAGTGCCTTTCTTTTTTGACAGCAGGAACTGTCCCATTCTACTTAAGCTTCTGAGGAGTTGTCAGCTATGTGATCTAGTTTGTCCTCTCCAAGTGTTGTACTGTGTGTTCCCATGCAGTGCCTTGGTTTGTCATGGCATTGAGAATGTTCATCACTGCATTGGTGACCTTAACGTTTTTTAAGTTACAAATTACTTGTGTGTCCAGCAGAAAATGCTTTTCAAGGAAAATTTGAAATTGTATTCCAAGTCATTGTCGTGTCGTGAGTGTCTTCTAGGAGTTAAACACTGTGACCAGCTCCTGTGGCATGTAGCTCTGACATACACAATTTCCTCCTTTTTTCCTCCCAACAGGGAAAGGGAAAGTAGGTCTTGGTAAGAATTGGGGTACAGTTATGAATTTTATGTTACCAGCTAGAGGACTATTAAACGAGTGTTCCACTGACCCCTGTGTGAGGTGACAGATCTGGCTGAAGGCCAGTGACGCTGTAATACTGTGTGCCCCTTATAAAACTGGCTTGCTTTAAATAGCATAGCATAGAGGCCAAGTGAAGGTAATCAGAAAGCTTGTTCTGGTTTCTTTGGGTTTGGGGAGGATTTCTTGTTCTTTGAATACCTTAATGTTACCATGGTAACTTTAGTGGTTGGTGAATCATAGCCCAGCTTCTTGGCCTTAAGAATAGCGCATAAAATCTTCATGCCTGGCATTGGTTGCTCAAAGTATCATCTTCCTATTGTGGAATGGGGCTGGAGTCTTGGCTTAGTAGGGTTGAGCACCAGTGTCTGCTGGCTTGTTTTCTCCAGGGCTGGAGATAGATTGCTTAACAAGCCAATGCCAACTGAGTTCCTTCACTGGTCATAGGATACCTGTGGCATGGGAGGCACAGCTGAGCCTTCTGGGCAATAGACAGGTCTTGAACAGCTTGCACTGGCCAGCCCTGCTTTAGATGAAGAAAAGTGAATAGTCCCTTTGGATGTTAAAAGCTTCCAAAAATAGTTACGAAGTCTCAGCTAAATTTAATACGGCTAGAATGTCAATGGAAAGGATTAGAACGTTTGGGATTTGCACCAGTTAGCATTAAAAAAGAAAAAAAATCCTCTTCCTCATATCTGCCACCTCTGTAAGAGGAAATAGTGGAGACTGATGCTATTTTTGTGCGGTGGTAACCAAATTGGAGTTAAACTGTGAGTGGACTTCACTCTACTGTAATTTTTATTACTGTAAGGTGAATAGTCACTGCCCAGGTGGGGGATGCAGGTGTGAAGGTTAAGGGAAGGGGTGACTATAGCCTATATTGCTTTTGTGACTGCAGCCGTTCATTAATCCTGTCACAAGGTCCCCTTTTGCTCTAATTAAGTAAAAGGTCTCCATTTAAGTCCGTGGGAGCCTTCCATGGTGAAGAATTAGCACCATATAAAAATAATACTAATCTCCACTGTTCATTTTGCAGAATGGAATGAAATTTCAGTAGATTGCTACTATCTGACTTCCCTGTCACGTTTGTGCCTTCTGCCGAAGTCTTCATTGTGGGTCCAGTTGACTTCAGCAGGAGTTGTATCCTTAGGCTAACACTACAGAAATTGGTGACTCAGCTTTCATTAAGTCAGTGACTAGTTTAATTAAAAACTGATTGTTTGACTAAAATCTTACTCAGTGGGTTTGAATTATGGTAAAGCTTGCTGGTTTGGGGTGTGTGGGTTTTTTTAGTAGAAGCAGAGGTGGAATTCCTATACTTTTTCTGGACCCTTCTAGAAAAGAAACCTGCAACTTTTTTTGCTTTGTTTTTTTTCCCGAAGTTTTCTTAATTCCTGTAGATTACATTTCCAGGTTTGCATTCAGGGCTCAATAATACTTTTAGTTTAGAGTGATTATATTTAAAGCTTCTATTTGTAACATTTTGTTTGCTTTATTCTATTTTTAGTCGTGTTGTTTGTCATGGCAAGCAGTGTTTAATAAAAAAAAGTAAAGTTTCCTAGCAATTTCAAGAGATGTGCCTGTTTCCTGATGTCCCTCAGGGACTCTTTAAAAACTCTTAAGAGACAGGAAAATGGTCACCAAGGAAATGCCTTATTAGTTTCCATAAAAACAGTGGCTAAATCTACATGTGCTTGGTGATATATAAGGTATTGGTCCATTCAGACACTTCACATGCTCAAATTGGCTTCATTCAGCAAAATTTCAGCTGAAGCTCTGCTTGGTAGGGGTCTAACATCATAACAAGCTGTACGTATTTGCCCTTCCAGTTTTACACTAGAAAAGCAATACTTTTTGATAAAAATTTTTCAAATAGAAACTTCAGTAAGCTTTTGCTATTTGCCAATGAATATAATCTTTTGCTGGTCTCTGTTAATTTTAATTAGAGGTATATACCATGTCTAAAAATAGTGAGGTAACAATAAATTCTTGGCTCCCACCTGGAAATCCCTACCAAGCTTTTGGTTACCTTATCTACAGGGTTGAACACTGACACGACCGAATCTGTTCCAGTGGGAAGGGTGTTGGCTTCACGTTTTGAACTATCACAAATTACAAGCTCTTGCACCCCTTGACCACAGGAGGAGAAATCTGAAATAACTTACGTCAGTGTAAAGTGATGCAAATTGTGTATATGAATCGCACAGAAGAAGTGACAAGGAGATTCCACCTAGGCTCTGGAAGGGTAGTGGCTGCCGTGGTTTTCCAAGGGTTAGTAGTACTGTGCTCTTGGGGTATTCTGTTCTGTGTGATGTATTTTCTGACTTGAAAGTTTAGGGTCAAAACCCTACACTAAATTCAGCAATAACATAGGAACATGGATTACATATGGGTAAGCTTTATTTAAAAGGGGGATAAATAGATGTGGTATTGGCATTAGCTGGAGGTTACATGAACTTGGGCTCGGGTTGGTTTGTCTCAGTATCTCAGCCTTCTACAAGGAACAATCCTGCTACGGAGTTTACTAGTGTGGTCCCAGCTGAGATCTTGGTGACTGAATTTAGCATCAATATTGGTGTGGGATGATGCCTTAGTGTTACTGTATTATTTTTGACATTGCCACTTCCTTTGAAATTCTGTATGACAACCTCTGATATCTTAAGTATTTGATAAATTTCCTGATTTGGAGAGGGAGAAGCAAAGGCACAACACACTTTGAACTCTTTACCTTTTAAAAGTTGAGTACCTTTTACCTGTATGTGGATGTCTTTCTATGTTTTTTGATAATATAAAAGGACCATAAGAGGGGGAAATCTAACTTATTTTGGCAGAAGCTGTGGAAAGAAGCTTTAATATAAATGGGAGTGTGACCCAGTGATTGTATTATAGTTACATAAAAGATAACTTTTAATTGTTTGTTTTATATGACAATTCAGTCCATGGATTAGACATGATTTAGAATTGTTTTAAGGGATTTGAAATTTAAGTTCATTTGTCCTAAATTAGTAGAAGATCTGGAAAGAGAACATTTTTTTGACAGAGAACTGCCTGAAGTAGCTAAGTAAATTCAAAGAAGCCACCAAATACCACCACCATGCCTCAGCCTTAAGGTGTTTGACAGACATAATAAAGGATATGTAGTTACGATTTTTATATATGTCTAACACTATAAATAATGCAGAGAAAAGTAAGAATTCCAGCTCATGACTGGTGAAAATGTCTGATATGGTGACTTACTATGAAGTTCATGCAGAGCTGTGAAAACTCAACTATAATTTCATGAAAGCTTTGAAGTAGATCAGTTGCTGAAAAGTAGAATCCTAACCTTTGTCTTCTGTCCATTCAAAAAAACCTTTTCCCACTTTTTTTCTGGTTGCTACAAACATTTATGCAGCCACAAAATGAATCAGGTCAGTTATCTACCTAATGGAGTTAAACCCAAACTTTTTTCCTTAGGCCTGGTCGTCGTCTTTAACTGACTCGCTTTGTGTGGTTGTGCCATGAATCGGGGCAGGAGATGCTTTCTCCGCTACAAAAGGTAGCGTGGGGCCTGTCTCTGCGTAGGAAGTGACTGGTGTTGGAAGTGAGAAGCTGGAGGTGCATGATGGATTATGTTGCATCTTTTGGCAGTTTGTCCAGTCAAAGTCTGAATTTACAGCCCAAGGGCTTGAAGAGTGCTAACAAATGTTGTGGAGTATGTTTGTCCCCTCTGATTATCGTTGAGCTCGGGCTCATAGGCAGTTTATTTCTCTTGGGGAGCATGCATTTCTTAATGAGATTTCCATTTTAGTTGTGATGCTGGGCTTAATATTGTGCAGTGCTTGGCCCCTGTTTCACAAATTTTACCTTGCTATACAATAGTTATTCCATACAGATGTTCTTAACTCTGCAGGTCTCATCTTAAATTGGGCAGAGGATTTAATAATCAGGATATTGTAAGTTGACTTGTAGTGGAGGGAAGACTGCTCATAATTCTGGGTATATCTTAAGTGTAGAAGAGGCACGTGCGTGTATGCATACGCACCCACCTTGAAAAAGAGATGGTCAAAAGGCATGCAAGACAGACTTTCTCAAGGCTACCTGGCTGATACCAAAGTCCCACTGAGCAAATCTGTCTCAAGAATTGACTGAGAGAAGGAGCAAGCTTTCCTGTTACAGAGCTGTAGCAGAGCAGAGCTACTGCCACATAATTATTAATTTCTAATCTCAGATGGAACTTTGAAGCCTGTGCACTGTAGAATCGCTTGCTATAGTGTGTGCTCATTTCCTTACTGCCAACTAAGATGGTTAAAATCCTGAACTTCATGATTGTAACTTAAAATCCTTCTCTGTTTTGTTGCTTGTCATAGTGGTTTTGCTCAATTCTTAACTTAAAAGCTTCCTTTCTTCTCTAGTACCTTATAATATGGCTCTCCCAGGAGAAAAAAATAACCAAAAGTTTAGTGAAGAAGTCTGTAGACTTTTCTGATTTCTGTCAATAATCTTGAGATTCTTTACTTCTCTGTACACCCTAATAGCTTTGTTATGCATTGGGGAACAGGATCTATGAAACTTGTTAGCTGCCATGAAGTTACCTTTAACAGTACTGTCATACTTTACAGTGAAAGTGAAGCTTATTTATTAGACTAAAAAGTACAGCTTAAGAAATCAGCTATTATCAGAGTTGTGTACAGAAAACAAATCAGTGCACTGTATTGCTTCTCTTACTCTACTTTGGCTCTAAGTTCCATTCAGCCAGCAGATTCCTGTTTCGTTATATCCTAGGACATTCCTGTAGATCTTAAACTTCACTACTCCCAGTTCTGTCTAATCTCCTCTCTTCTCACTAGAGTGCTTAGTGTTAATTCATAATCCAAATTCCTAAAACTTTTGGCTTTTTGTCCTCTTGACTCTGTGTAAAGTTGGCTTTGAAACAACCCTCTCTGCTGAGTGGACTCTTCCAGCTTAATGCTTCTGGGGGAAGAAGGGTTTTACCCAGTGTGACTATAAAATACTCAGCATCTTCACTGACTGCAAGTAATTTGACTGTTGTGAATGAAACACTTCATACTCTCTGGCAAAAGCCTGCTCTGCCATGTAAGTTATATTCTGTAACATACAAGGCTTAAGGTTTATTTTCATAAATCTGAAAGCAGTTAATCTAATCTTGACACAGGCTAGACATGATGGCAAACACATTTAGAGATGCCTGCATTTGGAATAGATGATCTATTAATACTTTCTGCCACATCCTGATACATTCTGAATTTAAGTTTCTTCCCCAGTAGTGGCTGCTGTGAGGATTTCTTTCTAGTACTTAGCTGGGTTTGATTGCACTGAAATGTATGGTAATACTAGGCTTAAGTGAGTTGGTTCAAATGCCAGAGGCAATATATGCTGATACTGGTTCCTATACACTTATGTGTGCTATTGAAGTTCTAGCCACCTCCTCTGTCACTTGTTCAGGCTTTTTTTCAGTTAGAATTAAATTCCTAAACTGAAATTAGTTGGAGATAGTTGTACTAATGTCAGACTGAGTTGGTGAAAATACTAGTGCGTATTTGATAGTCTAAAGACCTGCTGTCAGGTTGACACAGTAAAAAAGAGGTAATTGGCCTGAGGCTTTCACATTTCACCTGCTTCCTTACAACACTGCATCCTTGTTTGTTTTAAAGCCCTCCCTCATGAATTACATGCATAGAATACAGGACTAGGAAACTATTCTGTTTTTAGCTGCGTAATGTATTTTAGTACCCGGAAAAGGAGGACAGCTAAGAGTCTGTGACCTACCAGCTCTCCGCAGATCATTATATGCACTATGAGTGGTCTTGCTGTACAACATTTACCTCTGGACAAGGTCCTGAATTATCCTGGTCTGACCTTGTGGTTCGGACTAGATAACCTCTGCAGGCCCTTTCCAACCTTAGTTGTTCTGACTAATACTGGCTAATAAATCTGGTTCTGTCACATGATCTGAGTGTGGTAAGCATGGATTCAGTGCTCCAAACTGATACTTTTGAGCATGACTTTGGTTTGGTTTCTTGATTACTTTGTCATAAACCCTGAGACTTCAGCAGTAACAATAACTGACACTTCTGTAACGTAAGGTTATGGAAAGATGTGCTCTGTCATCGGTCGAATGTCATTCCAGAGCTGCAGCACAAATGAGGTTATATAAAGGCACAGGCATGGCAAATTAGCTCCATAATTTAGCTTTGCTTTACTGAGATTAAAAATGGGCTTATTTAGACTTAATAAGCAGGGTTTAATTTTGGACACTAGTCTTAAATAGTGTATTTGAACTGATATTTACAACTATTTATAGAGAATAGCAAGTATGCAATAGAGCAAGGGCAAATCTGAAACAGAGGAGCATGCTGTGTTTATGTAATTCTCTAAATCCTTACGTTATGAGGAGAAAAAGCAGCAAATGGTTGTGTATTACTATTTAAAGAAACAAAAATATACGGTAACTCTTCCTCTGTGTAGCTTCTATACAGCTCCAGTAAGCTGACTAGAGGCTGTAGGCTGATGTCTAATACAGCTGTACTAAGGATTGTCTGCACTAGCTATGATAAATACCTGAATTTATACTTCTGGACACACTAATAATTAATTGGACCTTTACTTACTCAGCTTGGCTGGTACGAAGTTTACTCTTGTATCAACAGTAGGGTAGGGATAGTGTTCGATGTGTGGGCTCATTACTTCTGTGTCCTTCAGTGTGCCTTAACATTATCTTTCTGCTCTGATGGATTTGGGGTAAAGGCTCCAAAGTCAGCAGGATTTTCCTAAAAGGTGGTGAGAATCATCTCTTGAGTCCACTTTTCCCTTCACTTTCCTATTTGCTTCCTAATGTGATTAAGATGCAAACAAAGAAATTGCTAATGGGCATGGGAAACCAGGGTATGTTCTGTCCTTAAACTGTAGAAAAAAATTGGCTTTATTCTTTCTAATAGTGATGTATCTTAGTTGTACTGTTTTTTTGTGATTCTGTGTTCGTGCTACGTTCCAACAGGGTTGTCTTTTTCTTTTTTTCTCCTGGAGTTGATGCCTGGTATAACTTTCAAAGCTATTTTCATTTTCCTCTTATCCAGTGCATCACACTTTCTCTCTAAGGTAACTACAAGCTCGAAGCACCAGCCTGCATTCCCAATAACAGACATGACTCTCTTTAAGCTAGATATAACATAGCCTTTTCCTTTAGGGCAAGGAGCACTTAAGTAATGCCTTGCTTTTGGTTCTGTTCAGCAGCTTGTGTTGATATGCTTAGGTCTCTTGTCCGCTAATAAATGAAACCAAAGCGAAGTCCCTATTTGAGCCTTGGTATTTGAGTCTTAGTGTCCTGTTTCAGAGGTCAATTGTTGCCTTAAAATAGCGTGAAATATGCTTTCTACAAACTAAGCCCCCAAACTAAGAATTTTTGTGTTGTGTATGTGATATTTTTAGAAGTGTAGTGTAACTGTGTCTCTCTCTTCTCTATGCTGCCAGGGATGAGGGGAGACTCATACTTCTTTGGAATGCGAGGCCTCGGTCACTATGGCTGCATCCCGGAGGACGGAGGACAGTTCTTACTCTACTCTCTAAATGGAGACAACGATTTAAAGAGATGTTTTGCAGAGGAAGATTTTCATGAAATAATTGACTTCAATGATCTCCCGAATTCTCTCTTTGCTTGTAATGTTCACCAGTCTGTGTTTGAAGATGGGGACAGTAAGGTACAGTGTCAGTTTCCATACTTCCCATGTAAGAGAAACGTATGCCTTATGTTTGTGTTTACTGCAGTTTCAAACAGTTTAATCTGTCTTGTACAAAGAAACTGGATCACAAATACGAGTTCTTTCTAAGGTGACAACAACACTCTGCCTTGTTTATTTCAAGAGCTTAAAAGCATTTTGTCAACTAAGATGAACAAAAATGTTTTTCTGTTGTTCAGATTTGTAGAATACTGAAATGTGGGTATGTGTCTTCATAGCAACCAGAGTTGCAGTCACAACTGAGGTGGTAAAGTTAAACATGTGAAAGTTTTTTTTCTGGCTTGCTGTTCATGTACCACTGCGACGGGAGGCTGCCTTTCTTCTGTTTTCCAACCTAAGTGATTCTGCGAAAAGACCCTTAAGATCATCAAGTCCAACCATAAACCCAGCACTACCAAGTCCACCACTAAACCATGTCCCTAAGCACCACATCTACACGTCTTGTAAATACCTCCAGGGATGGTGACTCAACCACTTCCTGGGCAGCCTGTTCCAGTGCTTGACAACCCTTTTGGTGAAGAAATTTTTACTAATATCCAATATAAAGCTCCCCTGACGCAGCTTGAGGCCATTTCCTCTTGTCCTATCACTTCTTACTTGGGAGAAGAGACCAACAACCCCCACCTCACTACAACCTCCTTTCAGGTAGTTGTAGAGAGGGATAAGGTCTCAAATGTTGTAAGTTATCTGAAATACTACTTTAGCTGGAAAATCTAAAGTGAATGACTGTGAGAACAAAGACAAAAGGAACTGTGTGAGAATATTTTTAACTCTGCAATTAGTCTAAAACAGAATGTTGAAAACAATATCCTCTTAGAATTAAAAAAAAAAAATCAACTTTTGCAGGAAGTGTTCCATTCCTCTTTCTTAGCTTAATACTCTTCCAGATGGAGATGTCAGAAATGTAAAACTGATAGCTTGGGACTTTATTGTCTGATGAAATTAGCCCGGACTAATTGTTAGAGGCACATCTGAGGCTTCTTGAGTGTCCCATCTAGAACTTTCAGTTGAGAAACAAGCTGGCAGTGGTAAAGATGGTTTTGGCTGGAACTGGCTGAGCTATCCAGATAAAACTACAGATTCACTGAGACCAAAGCTGGCCAGGATGGACAAAGGGTCTTTAGTGGGGAAATTACCCCCATGAAAGGGAAATAAAACAAGACTTCTAAGGATACAGGCTTCCTGTTTAAGGCACTGAAAGTGGTACCTGTTGAGGCTGCACAAGTGGAATTGCTTGGGTTTAATTTTTCAGACATCTGTGTCTTCCTTAATGATGTCTTGTGTATGTTTAGTACAGATTAAAAGAAACTAGAAGTTCATACCGCAGCACTAAACAAAATGGTCATGTTTACAGATAAATTAAAAAAATCCTACACTCCAAATTGCAATCTGGGAAAACAGTGCACCGTTTCATTGTATTTAAGTCTTTTTGCTCATAAGCATCTTGCATTTATGTTGTGCCACTTTCTGGAATTTTATAAACATCTGGTAATGAACTTCACTAAAGTTGAAGGGGTCTGAAAGTCCAGTTTTAAAGGAAGAAAACAGAAGCCTGCCTAGAACTAGAGAATCTCTCTTCATCCTGCAGAGATTCTATCTGCCGTTGCTCTCCAGTTTTCCCTTTTGAGAGCTGTATTCTAGTATTTAGCTGATAGCTTAGTTAGAAGTGGGATGGGTGATTATGTAAGAATGTGGGATAGCAATGCCCAAAGACTGGCAGCATTTAAGGATGTGCCTTAAGGATAGCAGTTGGGTTGTGGAGGTGGGTATTCTGTTCCATGTGCATGTCTCTAAACTCTCTGTCGATGACATGGATTGAACAGCTCTGTTTGCAGGTAAGTAGTTGCTCCCGTAAGTCTATATTTAACTAGATGAGATTACTTTCAGATGTCTCATTAAATCCACGGACCTGGGGAGCTGATTATGATTTTTATTATTCCTGTAGAACATGTACTTGTGTTTCTAGTTGATTAATACCTGTAATCCTTTCTATTATTTACTGTTGCTGCAGGATAAGAGCACACATGAATTCAATATAAAGTATTGTCAAGTTACTAAGCTAAAGTTTAAAATCTCACACAATCACAACTAATAAATGCTGCAACAATCATATCTTCAATTATATATTGATCCAATGTATATGTAGTGGTACACTAAACTTCTTAAAAATATAGGGTAAATTCCGGTTTGTGCTTGAGTATGGGCTTGCAGCAACCCTGAGGGAACACTAAGATGCCCATACACCTGCACTGTGGATGAGCTGATTTGCTTTTTCCTCCTGCATTCTGTTATCAGATATACCCTTTCACCAATATCACGGGGCTGTACAGCACTTCTTAGAAAGGATTCTGTGTTGCCTACCAAGAGAGATGATGGCATCTGTAGGGAGCCTGAGTTTGGATCTTCATTTTATGAAGATGACGAAGTCTTGTAGCTGACGGCCATGCCCTTTAGTTGAAGAAACTGTATCAGGCCAGGCTTGAGTTTTCTCCTGGCTGGCACCCTAAGGTCTCAATATAGAGTGAGTGATTCTGAAGAGTTGTGGCCCCTGGGATCTGAAGACAAGTGTTGCCGTCTGGCTTAAAGGAAGCTGCTCAGGAGTGACTGAGTGACTTAAACACTGGCAGAAGAAAGAGGGTTTATAGACTAATACTAGCCACACATATCTGATTTTGCTACAGTAACAGACCATGCGGTCAAAAAATATTTCCCTACCTTTCAGACCTGTGTTCTTGGAAAGAAATCTCTGCTTAGGTCACGAGAATGCCCTGGATAGCTGGGTCGATAATACGGGCATTTAAGGATTTGCACAGGATGGCTTAGCAGCTTCAATGCACTAACAGCTAGCTACAACTGAAGGGAGGTCGTTTTGCTTATCTCCACTCCCATCATGGGTAGCCTGCTCTTTTGCACAGAAAATGACAGTGTACGTTCTTTACAATGTGACTAGAAAATACTGAGCTTTTTAGTTTTTAAGGAACAGCGAAGGTGTGGAGAAGTAGATCATGCAACAGGCCTATTGCAAAGCTGGGATCACATTCAGCTGTGTTCCTGTCACTGTCCTGTGTTCTGATCATTTCTTTTGTTGTATAACCTGTTAATGGTAGGGACAGGTTTTTGTGTTTGGAATGTACAGCACTGACTTGGTTGGGTCATGGAAGTCTTATAGTACAGAATCTAAAAATAGAATTCCTCCTAAACCCTGGGATTTGCCACATGTCTCTTGGAAAAACTGATGGGACTACTTACATGAGCAAGATATGGCAAAACAGACTTATTTTTGGCTGATAGTGTGACTGAATGGAAGGTGCTGCTCCTTTTATCTTTCCTGATAAAGCAATTGTGGTGGTGAGCCAAAGGGCATGACTGATTACTCCTAAGGGTTGGATATGTGTGTGTTTTAACAGTTAATGGCTACACATAGCCCTCAGGCTTTCTGGATGGTAACCCTTTTGTTGTGTTTTTGTTATGCATGTATCGCTGTTTTGTAAAGCAATCCTTTCTGTTACAGGACTGTGTAACTTCCTTCAGGCTGAAACTGGTAAGCATGCTGTCAAAGTGAAGCATCTTTGTCTCTTAAGATGGTTCCTTCAGATGCTGTTGCTTCAGGAGATGCTTACACAAAACTGTCACTATTAGAATATGCTTACGTGAGGGAAGGATGTGTTTCCTCAAGCTGTTCAGAGGATGTATGCTCTTTTTTTTTTACCCTCACTATTTTGGCTCAAATTGGAAGGAGCATCTGTTAAACTTGACAGTTATATTTCAGATAAAGAATCATTAATCAGTTTCTGAGCATTTTAGTTATGTCCTAGGCAGCTCCACCATGATAGCTAAAGTCCATTAAGTGCTTTTTCTTGCCTATGTAATTCAAACCAATAGCGGATGATGATATTATTTCTGCATGAGAAAATAGTGCCCAAACATGTGTCCACTTCTGGACTTCCCAGTACAAGGAAGACAGGGACATACTGAAGAGACTCTAGCAAAGGGCCACTAAGATGGACTGGAGTATCTCTCCTATGAAGAAAGGCTGAGAGCTGTGATTTTCAGCCTGGAGAAGAGAAGGCTTAGGGGGATTTTATCAGTGTGTATTAACACCTGAAGGGAGGGTGCAAGTAAGACAGAGCCAGGCTCTTTTCACTGGTGCCCAGTGCCAGGACCAGAGGCTGTGGGCACAGACTGAAACACAGGAGGTTCCCCTGAACATAAGAAAAACTTTTTTACTGAGAGAGTGACCAAGTGCTGGCACAGGTTGCCCGGGGAGGTGGTGCAGTCTCCTTCCATGGAGGTATTCAGAAGGTGTCTGGACATGGTCCTGGGCAGCTGGCTCTAGGTGGCCCTGCTTGAGCAGGGCTGTTGGACAAGTTGACCTCGAGAGGTCCTTTCCAACCTCCACCAGTCTGATTTTGTGAACATACGTTAAGTGTATCCTAATTCTTCTGATGAGGAGGGTCAGTGTGTGAATGCAAGATGGGGGAATGAAGGTGATTAAAAATGCATTTCTTCAACTGTGAGCTTGATGGAGGCAGGATGGGGAAGGGAGGAGAAAAGAAGTCAAACAAGTCAATGGAAAAAGATAATCCTACTTTAATGGAAGGACAATGAGGGTGGTGAGACTCTGGCACAGGTTGCCCAGAGAGGTAGTGGAGGCTCCATCCTTAGAAACAGTCAAGGTCAGGTTGGACGAGGTGACCTCTAAAGGTCCCTTCCAACCCACAGCATCTTATGATTCTATGATTTTATTATGAAAACAGTTACTATTTTCATGAGGGGTTCTTTCATGTCATAACTTTATTTACATATATTGGATGACTACTTGCTTTACTACAGAAGTCTGTAGGCTTCCTTTGACTTTTTAAAGATGTATTATTGAGATGGGCCTTGCAAAAAACTTAAGGCTACCTCAAGTGAGTGCTGGAATATTTGTCCAAGGATGATGCTTTAAGAGAACTCTGTAGCCTTGCTTGGAAAGGCTTTTTTCCTTTGTACTTGCATTCAGCTTTCTCACCAAAGCACATCTTTGTGCCTTTATTTTTAAGGTGTAGTAAAAGACACTGGACTGTTCAGTGGTCTGCTGTGTTGTCTTAACTTTTATATGTTAATTCTGGAACTGAAACTTTCTACTGATGCTTTGACTCTGAAGCATATAATTGAAATGTGTCTGGTCAGTGCTCCTTTTAAACAAAGTGGAGCCGGTGTGCCTGTTGCCATGGGTGAAATGTGTCTTTGGTTCGTTTTCCTACAGGCTAATTCAAGAAGATGCTTGAGGAGGCAGGATTTGTTTCTGCAGGGGAAGATCTGTTCCTTTTGACTTCATTTTTAAAAATCTAAATTGTGAAGTCAGAACCTCTTTGGTCATATTACATCACTGAAGCCTCTAGGTGTTGAGTCATCGTTATATTTAGAGGGTGGCACACTTCTTTTTAGTCTAATATTAGTATTCAAGCCTGGACTCAGTGGAAGGTCACCCTAGCAAAGATGAAGTCACTGCTCCAAGGCTGGAAAGGAATGCAGGCTTCATTCTGCCTTCCTGGTACACTTGCTGTTGCTTTGTTTTACTTTCAGTTTTTCTACCTTTTAAGGTTGTTGTCCGTTGGTACGATAGCATTATCAGAAACTGCCACTTGAAGCAGACTGTGCCTTGCGCTGTGGAATCTCTACCTACGTTGTTTTGTTCTGCTTTATAAGTGGGATGAATGTTATTCCCTGTCATTCTGTAAAAATTGAAGTGTTTCTTTAATATATACTGTATATGTACTCTTATTTTATTAGATGCAGAGAGCTTGCAAAGGAAGGCTGCAGGAGCCGTGTCCTTCAGCACTTCATGAATCACAGCTGCCCTCTGGGAATCCTATCTTGCAC
Organism: Sula dactylatra; assembly: GCA_013389905.1. Lineage (NCBI taxonomy): Eukaryota > Metazoa > Chordata > Aves > Suliformes > Sulidae > Sula > Sula dactylatra. Next base: position 273,523 of record WEKW01012445.1, on the reverse strand, counting down.
TGGTCCTTGGGTGGTGGTTTACAGACATCTAAGAACTACTTTTTTGCATGATCATGGAGGCACTAAAATATAGCTGTAAGAGGCTGTTCTTGCTCTGAGAAGTATGCAGTCTAAAAAATTAATTTTCCATGGCATTTATTCTGTAACTCACTTCAAATATTTCTCTGTGAACCATATCAGTGCAATACAGTATTTCAGCTAAACACACCTACAAACTTTCATGCTTTGCCTCTGAGATCCCATCTGACTGCTGGAGTGATAATACCAACTTTTTCAGCCCCATTATCTAAGTTCTCTCTACGACCTAATAGAGCTGTTGATATTTGTCATTCATAAACCTACTTTAATTTACTTTCTATGGTACAGCTGCTGGACCTTGTTAATCAACTATGTATTGATACAGGGAATGGGGTGCTGGCCTCACAGCTCCTGTATAGCTGTTGTTTCTGTGCTTTACTGACAGGTCAGTTGCAAGTTATGCTGAGGGGCTCAGGTAACAAAACCAGTCGCTTCATGAAGTCGGACGTACTGTATCATATGAACTATCTAAACATGACTGGCACTAAGATCCACGAAGCATATGAGTGTCTGGGGCTCCCTAGGACTAGAACCACAGTCACAATAAGGTGCTGAGATTTCACTGGAGTGAAGAGCAGTAGTGAAGTGAACCTTCATTGACATTTGGGTTCTATTGAGTGTTCATTCTGGATGGGGGGAAGAAAATGAATTAGTCTTGACTGGTTTGGTTTGCGTAGTCAGAATTTTAATATATATCTGTATAAGGGGGTTATTTAAGATTGCTCTTGTTGCTGTTAACAAGACAACTTGCTGAGGGTACTAAAGGCAGCTCATGTATTTATACATATAGGGTCTGACGCTAACTTTCTCTGAGGTGATCTGTAGAAATTCTAATGGAACTGTAAGGAGTTGTTAGTCTAGTCTGGTTTAGGCATTCCTTCTCTCTTCCCTCTTAGGTGGTTCTGGCTGTTACTGAAAAGCTTCAGCATTTTTGCTGTCTTTCTGGAAAAATGCGTAAGCTTTATGATTTGATAGCCTTCGAAGAAACACAAAGGGCATACCGAGGTTGTGCAGTTGTAACAGTATGGTCAAGTTGAATTCGTGTATGCTCACTTCATCCCATGCAAATAGACGGTATATTTGGCCACGATTATCCTGTTGGTATCTAGGAATTACCAAGCTCCAAATATTCCTCAATTCAATCAGTGTTTAATTTCTGCTCTGAAAATGTGTTGGGTTTTCTTTAAAGCAACAAAAAACTCAACCAACCAAAAAAAAAGTAACAGGTATTTCTGAGCCTGACACGCCACTGTCTGTAATGTGGATGCTGTTTAATAAATGTACTTGAGGTTATTTTCCTATCCGTGCACGGGGTGCTTGGTAGCACAAATGCCCTTGTTTCGATGGGAGAACATGCCTGGCAAAAGACCAACTGGGTTAAAGGTAGGCCTGTATTCATTGCAGCTGAAATTTGAAGTAGTGCTTCAAAGCATCTAACTATACTAGTTGTTTGTAAATTACAAAAATAAACTGCCTAATGTTCTTTCCAGAACACACAAGACAGCAGTTACCGTCTGCTTTTTAAATTTGGAAATGTACTTTTCTCCTTGCAAGCAACTATGGAAAAATTATTCTAGTGTTGGCTTTCTGTGGTCATGCTCTACTCTGCAGTCTAGAGGGAACATGTTATCTCAAGAAACCAGGGTGGGTGGGGAATCTTTCCTGGGAGAGGACCATTCAGGGTAAGTACTTAATTTTTTTTTTGTGCAGGAATATAATTTTCTTATCAGTTCTGCTAAAATATAGTGTTGAATAATGGGACATTTTCACAAAGGTGTTGGTAAATTGGTGCCAAGGTTTATGAGGACTTTCTGTTGTGGTGTGAGAAAACATAGGCTCTGGGAGCCAGAGGGAATTGCAGGGTCTTATCTGTAAGTCAGTAAAGAATTGTTCTGTTAATTACTCCTTTCTCTAGCACAATGGACATGGTAGGATAAACTGTGGGTAGGTCTGATTCAGATATCTCTAAACACTGTACAAATTTAATATTTGACTTTGCAGTTGTCTGTCTCCTGTAATAAGTTGAACTAAATTCCTGGACTCAAATGCTTTTTGATCTTTGAGGAAGTCAAGATCTGGCCTGGAACACTGAAGCTAGTATGCCTTTCCTCTGAACTCGCTACCAGTGTTAGCTGGGACGTGGAGTTTGACCAAGGGCTTCTGCTGACAGAAGTTTTGGTGGTTGTGGTTTTTTCCTTCTGATTGTCCTGTTTGAAAATATTTTCAGAGTTTGACTGCACGTACATGGAATACTGAGCCTTTTTCTTCCAGGATGATAGCAGGATATGTTGCATTCTGGGATGATAAACAAGAAAACCTGGCAGCAATCTCTCCATGCAATTTTATGCCATTTCCTATTTTTCAAGTTTGAGAGGGTTTGATTTATTGTAACTGGTGATACTTGCTGCTCTTGACCAGTGTCACTGCTGGGGTGTTTTTGCTTTTTTTCATGTCTGACAATCTAAGGTGTAGCATGATTTTGTAAAGCAATACAAAGTTGAGAAGATAGACACGAGGTCACACTTGGAATAAACTATAGCATTGATTTCTATAGGAATTTCCTTTATCTAATTGAGACTTTTATGTCGGCACAGTGCATTTTAAAGCAAGACGTCAACCCTTCTGGTATCTGCTGACACAAGCAAGAGCTGCATCTTTCAAAGGAAAAAGCTGCCTTTATGTAGTCTATAGAAAGGTCTTTTGGTTTGTTCCACTAAGCAGTTTTTATCTGCTCATAATCAAACACAGTTTTGCCCTTCTCCCTCCAGCAAACTGTCATTTTGAAGTCAATAAAAATACTGTTTTTCTAGCTGATAGTAATCAAAAAGTGCAGTAAAGCCATTCTAATGTGGTTAGGGCAGCAGCTGTTCCTTATTTTAATACCATCAGGGGTCCTAATCCATCCACAAGTTCTGATATCAGTTTTCTGGCCCAAGGAAAAGGCTTCCAAATGAAGGTCAGCCTTCATTACCAATGCATAAAGACATTGCATTTACAGAAGCTACGTTCTGGCTTAATCACTTTCAAAAAAAGTAAATTTACAACTCTAGTTCCCAGTTACTTAAAGGAATGTCTCAAATGTTTCATACAAAATGTATGTTAAGAACATTACACCAGAGTTTAGTGTAATTAATAAGTAATGTTTAATAGAGGTAGGGAAAAACTAACGCTTGAAAAGGAATGTAGTCTTAGAAAATGAGGGATACTGGAAGGTGATTTGAGGTGATAAGGAGCGGAGAAGAGAGACAGCGACTTTAAGATTGTGGCATTGGTTAAGACAAATTCCGTAACGGATTTGAGCACAAAGCTGAGAGTTTATATTCAGAATTGAATCAAGGCGAAATGAATTATCAATTACTTCTGTGAATTTCAAAGCATGTTTTCTTCTGTGCCAGATAGATTCATGCTTTGTGGTTGATGGAAGTTTTAGTATTTGCTGCAATACTGCAAGGATTTCTCTACGGCTGTGTTCTCAGAGCCAGTCCTCAGGCAGCAGATCTGCTGATAGACCGTACCATTCTGTCAGCTGAGGAGCTTGTTCAAATTCTTAGTTTCCTGTGTAGTACAAGTGTATGAATGGTTTTAAAAATAATGTATCTTGCATTTTTTTATTGTCTTGCTTTAATTTGATTGTTTTTAACTGTAGGTTCTTTTGCTTTAATTTGATTGCGTTTTAGGGACACTTCACCCTGCTTAAATTACATGACTTTTGTGCTGGGCTTTGAAACTTAATACAGAAGCAGAGGCATTGGAGATACGGTAGATGTAATGTGTATGTCTCAGAGGGATAAGAGAAACCTTTTTGCATGTGATAGAGACTAATGAGCTGGAAGTTGAGATGACAGTAAAATTGGAAGAAGAAATTACAGTATCCCTGGCAAGAGAGTAATGAAGGCATCTGTTACACTGCAGCAGGGTGGATCCAAATCGGTATGTGTTGTCTTTAATTGATTTTGCAGTTAGTCTAAAAAGCATAAAGACATTGTAAGACTAGCGCATGCAATCGCTTACAAATTTTGCATTTAATGTTACTGGACTTAGTATCATGGAGAAATCTGATAGCTTCATCCCTGTGTTTTCAGTGGCTGGCTGGCTTACAAGGGAAGAACAAAACTGAAAACTTTATAAGATGGTGAGGAAATGAGGTACCAGCCCCTTAACGGAGTGGGAGTTGGCCCCTGCTTTACGGCCTCAGTAAGAGACGGGTGTGCACCATGGTGCTGACTTCTAATAGCCATGATAAAGTCAAGCAATGCATGTCTCTTCTGTTTTTATTCTTGACTCTTCTGATGGTGAATGTTTATCTATTTTTCAAGATATTTCTTGTTGAAAGCTTTGGGGTTTGGAGTGGTTTTTTTGTTTTGTTGGGTGAGTTTTTTTGCTTTTGTTCTTTTTTGTTTGCTTGGTTTTTTTTGTTTAACAGGTGGAGTTCATGGCATCCCTGACTGAAAATACAGTCAGTTCACTCGGACTGAAGTAGGACCAATGTTGAAGTGAAGAGAATTGGTATTTCACATGGCTGAGACTCTGTTGCATCATGCTACAGGGCTGTCTAGATCAGCCTTATGCCAGTTTGGAAACTCGAGGTTTTTTTCCTTCAGTTCCCGGGGCAGGGCCGTGTACAAACTGAGAGCATTGACACAGTGCAGGCCCTGATCCAGAGGCTGGCTCCTGTGCCATAACAAACATATTTAATATACATTAGCAAGTTTACTTTCTTTTGACACTGCTTGCTTTCACTGTTTTGCCTTTGCAGAGCTTTTGGGTGGATTCTCCCAAGAATGTCTGTTGAACAAGCAACGAGAAAATTCAGGTTATGTAATGATATATACTTAAATGAATAACTTCTAGACCCATTCTGTTCTTAACTGCTAGTGATCCTATTTCTCTGATAAATGTGCATGGCTGCTTCTCACCATCTGACTTAAAGGTTTGAGTCGTGCACAGTTCCCGATTCCTTTAAAGTCTGCTGCTGTCAACAGGAACTGCAGAAATACATCACAGAACGGTGTTATGCTGTCCTTCCTTCCCATGTCCTTCTGTAAATCCACTTATCTTAAATTTGTAGCTGCAAATCTTCCTTGTTACTGTGACCAGTTCATTTCAGGTGTTTCTTTAAATGTAGTGTTCGTTATCTTCTCTGTGCTCTGCAATACAGCTGCTTCTGATATGAGCATTCTAATTGCTCCTGTTTGTCTTGTAGCTAGAGAGAGAAACACATAGCAGAAATAGCCCAGGAGTGTTTCTTAGGTAGATAATCCATCTTCTTTTTATATTCCAGTTTCAAATGATTTAAATAATAAAGCTTATTCCTTTTAATGAGTCTTTCCAAAATAGTTTTATTCATTAATGTCTTAATATATCACCCTTACAGTTCTGAAACTGAAGTTTTTCTGACTCTCTGCTGTTCTATGACCTACATATAGCAAATGCAGTGTGTCCTGTGTATGTATTTAAATTCTGAGAAATTCTTGTGGAGGTAACTGTACCTAACTGAAGCATATTTCAGATTATCTATTCAAAACCCTATTGTAGTGTAGTCTTTCTGTTGATTTAAAATGTATGATCAGATTGACATTATGCATTGACAAGAAAACAACCATTTAAAGGAGCTTGTCCAAGTGGTTTATCTGCATTTCATGTATTTACTTCAGGTCTAAGAATTAAATCCTTATCTGATACTTGTCAGAGCCTTAAACCAGAAAGGGATGGATGCCTTGTCAATACTTTTACTGAATACATTACAAAATAAGAGGAGATGTTTCTGAAACTCATGTTTTCCATTCCCGGTACAATACTTATTTTTCCAGCCCATTCTTTCTCTTTTGTTTTTCCTGTTAGTAAGTCTTGCACAGATCTGCATTTTGAATGAGAATTATTCCAGCGTAAAAAAAAAAAAAAAAAGGAAAAATCACCGACTACTTTTTGGTAGTATATCTGAAAGGGGGTGTGTGGAGTCTGGGTGCAAACGTTAACAGATGCTGGATTCTCAGGAAATTCTTCATAAGCTGTAAGTCATGTGAGGACGGTGACTTTTAGGATTTGGTGTGTTTTATAGGTACTGCAAATATGTGGTATACAGTTTGTGGACAGTCTGATTTCCTTGAAATATTTGGTACCTACTTGCTTTTTCTTGTACTTCTGCATTAGCAGTTAATGTCCTCCCTACCTTATTGTGCTTTTGAAGGACCTTCAGCTATCCTTTATCCACGTTATTGTAGCATATGGACTGCTATTAACACCAGACCTATAAAACATGGGTCGTATCAGTATTCTGTGATGTTGGTTTAGATTTTCATTAATGCCTTCTGTGTTTTTGAGCTTTTTGGTACACCTGAATCACCATCTGTATGTGGGTGTCTTTTTTTTTTTTTTTTTGCTTGAGGTCATATCTTAGGTGTGTGTAGGGTAGGGTGAAGGAGAGTATTTGAAACTGGGATTCTCACACAGATGCATCACTCCTTAAAACTGGGTAAAATACCAATATTGTGAAATTTGAGATTAAAATTATGAAAGTGAAAAGCACTGTTCTACTTCTTTCTGATCTCTCCTTGCACCTAATAATCACGCAGCAGGTCACCTTGATAGTGAAGTTAATTTATACCCACTTAGACTATTTCCACTATATAAAGCAAAATCCTGGCTGGTATAGAAAAAACCCCACACTTTCCATGACTAATACACGGTGTGTGAACTCATGAGGATGTGTGTGCTCTGGCTGTATCAAGTGCCATGGGTGCCATCTGCTGACTCCTTGATGTACCACATAGCTCTTCAGCTGTGGGAAGATGGGAAAGATAACGTGTTAAGGAATGTAGTTTTAAAGACCCTGCCAGTCAATATTAAACACAAAATATAATTTTTAATCCTTGCTGGTTTTGTGCAATATGAACAACAGTGTTCACCCTAAATGTGTTTGAGTTTCATTTCAGCCCTGCAAAATGGTTTTACAGAGTAATTATTATCAGTGTTCTTTTGCGGTGTTTTTGCTTACAGTGAACCTAGATCCTAAGTTTTGCAGTGTGGTGTGGCTCATTGTCTGAACTCAGCTTCTAGCCATCCACTTTTTTCTCTTTTTTTTTTTTTTACATTTCTGAACTCTTTCTTCATTCCACTTGTATTCAATATATGATATCCTGTAAATAGCTAGGAAGTGAGACTGAAATAGTTTATTGTGCTTGCTTGCACGCCTGCTAAGATAGATTCTGTTGTCCTGGGCAAACGTACCAGCAGTGCTGCCAGGTAAGGTGGTATAAATAGTTGGCTATACCTGATTTAGTATGAAGCTGAAAGAAAGGGCTGGAGGACTACAGTTTAGCTAGGCCCTGGAGTGGTTTATAGCCTATTTATTAAATTGGTTTTAAAGGGAAACTTCTCTTTTGTCTGGCTTGTCATAGTTCTCTTTAGAACCTAAAATGATGTATTGCTTTGGGTCACCAAACTGAATGTCAGTAAGTATCTACTGAGGAGAAATTCAATCCTAATAAGCATGAAAGAGTAATATCTAATGCTATAGTCTTAGGCTGTGTTGCTGCTGTAAATCAAATAGTCTTCTGGCAAGGGTCCCAGCACTATAACGTGAGATAATGTTTTCGACTGAATTGCTAAAATGGTCCATGACAATCTTTTGGCTGAGGACAAATGGTACTTTCCCTAACAACTTCCAGGCATAGTTCGGGAGTCTGCATGGTCCCAGGGAGCATTCCCAATAGACATTTCGGAAGCTAAGACTTAACGGTTTCCTTGAAATAATTTAATTATCACTTAATAGCATAGATGTGGCTAGCACATGGCAGTTTGCATCAGGGCCCCAAGTGCACCAATAGGCTTCAGTTACTGTGACCAGCCTCACCTTCTGCTTATTGGTCCAGGAGCTCCGTTTAAGCTCAGGATGGGGCCTTCATTCTTGGCCTGAACAATTACATATGTCTACCTGTCTCGAGTCCTGTTCTTGGACTCCCATTGAACCTATCCTTGGACTTAAGTTGCAGCCTTTCTAGTTTTGCTTCTGGTCATGTTTCTTTCTATTCCTCACTCCCTAGATAGACATGGGCCTGTTTCCATCACTTTCCGTGGGCAGGACTGTTGATGGCTGCTGTGACTAGCACCCTGCGCAGCCCACCCTGTTCAGATGCTGCCAGATAGGCCCTGGTCTGTGTGGGCACTGTCTGTGCTGTGGACACCATCGGCTTCCAGCTAATCCTCATTCAAGGAGCAGCTTTGCTCTTGCTGTTCCCTGACAGTTGGCCTCAGGACTTGGGAATGGGCCTTGACACCACTTAACTTTTGTTGTGTAGAAGCAGCTTTAGTGCCCTGATACCAATCTAAGCCTGCTGGATTAACTGGAGATTTCTCATGTGATATCTTGGGATCACATGATTGAACATGTGGCCAGGCTTAGGCTGGTTACTTATGGAAGTATTACATATGAAATAGGGACAGTAATGCTATAAACATCTAGTGGGGGCCAAAGAAGACATTTTAGAGTAGTGCAAAATCAAAGGTTGGGTGCATCTTCTTTATAAGACCCTAGTGTAAATCAAGGGGTGCTCTGGAGACTGTCATCATAGCTGAAAGCAGGATGCAAAGGCAGATCCTGATGGAAAGTGGTGTGACTTCAGTCTTGGGGAGCACCCGTGCCGGAGATGATGTCCCGAAGGTGCTTTGCTAGTGTCTGAACCCAGTAATGGGTTAACCTTGAAAGTGCAGGTAGATCAGAAATGGGTTTTGAGATGTTTATAAACATTCTTTCTTCCTGTTATCTGATCTGCCAAACCACAGTAGAAAATACAGTATCTACAGAGGAGAATAGTAGTTGAAAACCTTGGAATGATACCATTAAGAGTCCTGTATTTCCTACCCAGCTTTATTTGCATCTAGCAAACCACTTAAAATTATAGAGTTGTTTCCCTTCCTTGTATGGACAAAAGCAAAACATTGGGAAGCCTTTAACACAAAAATAGGGTCACTGAAATCCTAATATAGAAGTGCTGTGAAGGTATGTGCTTGGAAAATGAACGTTTGTTCTTGTATCCCAGCTTTCTTTGATTCTTTCACACAACTTGAGGCTGGTTTTCCTGCTTTGACTTCAATTTGAAGGAGCATGCAGCCTGTCTTTGAACTTACATTTGAATCCTCCATGGTTGAATTATAATGAAACTACTATTTTTTCCCCCAAATAATTTGGTTCTTGATTACCTGAGGCGTTCTACTAAAACATGTTTTGACAATACTTGAGACAGATGCCTGCCTACTTTGTGAGAAAGGTTAGAGAAAACCTCTGAAATGGGAATTCATACAGTTCCTTTACCTTTTGCTTTTTTCCTCTTGCTGTTTGCTTTCCTCTGGATCAGTCTTGCTTCTTGCACATCACAGAATCGGAGAGTGCTGCTGTGTGCCTATTCTGTCTGCCATTTCATAATGTAGGTTCTAATTTTCAAATTACTTTCTCTTTAACTAGAACATACTTCTAGAAGAGAATCTTTCTTAAAAGCTTGCTTTTGTTGTGCATTACCATATGTCTGATAGATACGTGAAATACGAGTTATACAAAATTTCAGACAGTTTATACAATAGTCACTCAAACTCTGAATTAAAACACTGCCAACTTGTACATTGCAGTGGAACTGAAGCTGAGTAAGAATTATCTGCACAGTTTGAACAGAACATATGCATCTGAAATTTAAGTGCTCTGCAGTGCTGAAGGCAGTCTTCCAAAAAGCTAGTATTGATATAAGCACCACAGGAAACCGATTGCTTCTCAGTGCTTTACATTAATAAATTGCTTTTAATACTTCTTAATTGTCTGCTGAGCTCAGAATTCTAATGCATTTTTAAATATCCTGTGTTTCATCTCTGTGTGTGTATATATTGTGTGTGTATATATATATATACACACCTTGTACTTTCATATTTGTTGAAGACTTTATGGGTCTCCTACTGTGATAGCTAACTTTTGATGAAATAGCTTCACTGCTGCACTGATAACAATAAACTGAATCTAGAAGTGTGAGAATTTTTACACAAGGACTTCAAGTTCAACTATGTAACCCAGTATTAAGTTAACAATTTTTCAGTGCTTAGAAAAAGATTTTCTTCTAACTCAAGATGAATGTCTGGTATTTTGTAGCTGATTCCTTTTAAACAGGTAGGACAATACCTGGAAAAAGAGGTCTAGAATGTATTGGAAGGGTTTAGAATCTGGCCAGTAGGGTGTGATGGTGGAAATCTGTGCATTAAAAACTTGAATTACAAAGAAGAGTCTTGAGGCACAAAAAAAAGCACTCGAACAAATGCAAATCCTGTCTCTAGAGATTTAGTTTTGTAGTTTTCCTGTATTCCTAAAAGTGTCATTAATGGGCATCTTATTTACAACAAGAAAGGTCAACCCTCCACACCCCTTGAAACTGGAAGGTTAAATTTCTTTTGCTTTCTTGCCCCATTGTTACCTATAATTTAAAATAACTCCCAAAACACACAAAGTATGTTTAGAGAGGAGACATTGTTTTATTCTGCGCAGGGTGCAAGGTGGAATATTTTCACAAATCAAGCATACCTACTGGAATTCATTTTGACATTTATACATGACAGTTAACGCACCGTGCCTGTCTAATACATAATCATTGACCTGACTGTGCATTCTCTTCTTCCATTGGTCTGTATCTTTTCTGTTTAATTTTAAAGTTAGTGTGATCTTTAATTTACTGCCCATGCTCAAAAGGAGGTGGGGGGTAGTCCTTCTGTCCATCAGTGGAGTCAGTGGTCACAATCTCCCCCTGCCAGAATTACCTTTCCCCCAGTTATGGTGCTTCGGCAATTGTCAGTTTTTTCAGCACCTTTGAGGGACAAGTTGTTCCCTTTTATCACTGCTGACCTCGCATTTGTGGCCTTCGCTTATCTTCACAACCTTCTCTGTAGCAGGATGTTCCCACTGTCAGTCCTTAAAGTTCTACTGATTTAAGTTCTTAAGAGGTACTGTGAGTGAGGCACGCATTGCTAATACCCTCTTATCTGGCCTAAGCATTATTTACTACCCTGAATATTCTAAAATGCTCAGGTGTTAGTTTCCACTCCTAACTGTTATCCTTTCTTAACTACCAACAACTCTTCATCCAAGAATAATATATATGTGTTTGAGGTAACACCATGAACATGGCTACGTTGCTGTGTTAAAGGAGTTTCAGTCTACTGCTTACCTTATGTACTTAGGTAAGTAGTAGGTTCTGTGCAGCCTAAGAAAAAGATAGTAGCTTATTTTTGTGAGGGAAGCTGTCTGCTTCTTGACATTGATACTGTGAATGTGAGCTTTTATCTGCCTTTTACGATGTTTTCCTTTTCACGGTTGGAATCTCCCATCTGTCTAAAAGGACTCACCAGAAGGTGGGGATAAGGACCTTTTCTAAAGCTTGGAAAGGAAATGTGGGTGCTTTTTCTTTACACTTCTGTTTCTACTGGTACTTCTAAATTCTCCATGTGATATATATACCAGTAATTTAAATCATAATATTGGATATGATTCAACTTACTCTCTCAACTACCCTTACCACGATTTGGGGGGGAAAAAACCAAACCAAAACCCCTACAAGACTACGAGGGTAAAATAGCCTTCAGATATCTGTTTTTAATTCTTGGTTGTTTGGTTTTTTTCCCTAACCACCATCTATTCCCTCTCAGTGTCTGCCTCCATCAACCTGTTTAGCTGTGGATTGTACAATTTATGTTCTTCATACCAGCTTACACAAGGATATTTGTACCTCTACCTACAAAGAAAATTATTCAAGATACCTGTTAAGTGGAAAATCCTTCGTGGATGGTTTGGAATCTATGCTGTGGAGCAGAAGCATAACCGAATGATGATGGACCTGTCTGGGACTTGGGACCCAAACTGTGTACATGGATTTATCCTTCTGTCCTGACCAGGTTGCTTTATACGTGTGTTGGAGGGCTCCATGACTATCCCACCTTCTGTAGCAGGGATGTTGTTAGAATAAATGTATTGTGAGAATTATTTAAGGCTTTTAACGTGCCTTGCTGTTACAGGCAGCGCCTGACTGCTTTATTTTTTTTTAAAGGAGGGGAGGGGAAATACTGTTGCATTAAGGTGATTAAAATTTGACCCATCTATATGCATATTTGTTGTCTTATTTGGCAAAGCCGTACTGAAGTATATAGGATTATTTGGAAAGCAAGGTAATGCATAAGATGGATAAAGTTTCAGCCAGGCTTAGATGAATGGCATCAGCTGAAATATGCAGTAGTAAGTTACTTAAATAAATTTACAGTATGTTTTCAGCTGAACAGGAAGGTTGAGTACTTGTGCTGTTCATAGCCCAGCCTTGGTAAGGAGACTGTTTTGTTAGAATATTTTATCAAGTTACTTTTAATTTTATCTTTATATAATCTAAATTAAGAATATATTGCTTGTGTCCTCTCCACTTGACTGTTTCAGGAGATGGGAGAAATCTTTGGTATTCTGATCTTTATGGGGGAGTGGAGATGTCCTCCAGATGTACACAGAAATACTTAGCAGAGCTAACTGGTAACTAATGGATACAGTTGCTATCTAATGCATAAAGATAAGTAAATGAATGGACTGAAGAGATTGCTTCCTGAAATATTTGAATACATCAATAGTTTAAATGCATTGAACATAAAGTATATTTTTTTCAAGCCTTGCAAAGAGAAGGACTGATCTTTTTGATTACGTGATTATTGGAGTTTACTTATCTGTATCAGAAGATGGTAAGTTCTGCCATTAATTCCTTCCATTGCATGCTCATTTAACTTTAGTGCTGAGCGACATAAAAGACCTCCAGATGAGCATGCAGTTTGGGATATATTCACTTTACAGATGCTGTAGAGAAATTGTTTTCGTAAACTTACTCTGTTTTGTACATGGGCCTGCGAAGAAGAAGAAAAAAATTCATTTGGGGTTATCACTAATCCATTGACTCTGCGTGAGTGCCTATATGAGAGCGTTTTCTTAAAGAAGGATGTAAGTTCTTGATATCAAATTCTGCCTTTTGCAGTTCACATGATATGAATTGTTACTTGGGGGGGAAAATAATTTTTTGCTTTTCTATAACTCTCTACTGGGAGCTAAACTTGATCCCCATATTTATACTGAAGAACAGTTTTCCTCCAGCAGCAGTAGTCTGCTGCATGAAGCTTTTAGAAGTTTATGCCCTTTTAGCACATTAAATGTTTTACCAACAGAAACACTTGCTCATAATTTATCAGCTAGAAATTTACAAATGCCAAGCTAATGTCTTATTTTTATTTTCTGATTATGTCATTGTTTCACATGATGATTTACTTTCCTTATCTGCAATTTAGACTGTATCTTAAGTGCTTTAGCATTGTGATTCTTGTTAGTACAGCACCTAAAACAATGTGCTAGACCCTAGAGGAATAAACACAACCAAAATGAATAATAAAGCCCTAGTGATGCCAGGAAGATTTTTTTTTTTTGTGGTGGGGGGGAAGATATGACTCACGTCCCTCTGTAATATCATGAGTGATCTTGGTAATACTATTTCATATTTGTACAACTTCAACTTTTCAGTGAATGGTAAGCCAGACCATTTAATTATGAACTTCCTGTTCTAAGGTAGTATTTAAAACTGGTTTTACCATGTGTAGAAGGAATTAACTTAGTATATTTACATAAACTGAGTGCGATGATTACTTTATTCTATGTTCTGAGTGTGTAAGGGCAGATAATAAATCTTCCTACCAGCTTGATTTTTTATTCTGCCTTTTTTGTGTTGCATGTACACATGCATGTAGTGTATGTGTGTGCGTATTCAGAAAAAAAATTCTGATATGGCAGTTAACTGTGGTTTTTCTTGGGCTGGTAGAAAAGTCAGGTAATTTTAAGCAAGCCAGTAGAAAGTCTGCTTGCCAGACTTGAACCAAATGAGTTACTGGAGCAGTCTAGGCAACTAAAATTGAGTACAAGAAACTTGGACAAGTATAGAGCACATAGAGGAGACGTTACTGAATATTTTTAGGTAGACAACTCATTACTGCAAAAGCTACTGTTTTATTTGCAAAATAACTTGCTCTAACTGGAATTCAATCCTGTCTACATCCTATTTCTGTTGGCAGTACTGGAATAGGCTATAGGTCACCTAGGTAAAAGATGACTTTGTATACTTGGAAGCCACTGTGATGAATTACATTAATTCAAAGATTCTGTAAATATAGAGAGGTATTTAAATGTACTTACAATGATATTTAAGTAGCAGTAAATGAATCAGCTTGACAGAATTGTCAAGACAAAAGCAAGGGAGTCTTTTCTAAGCTCTTGGCAATAGGAAGTATATTGTCTTATTACCATATTGAGAATCTGACTTCTCTCTACTTGAGGTTTTTTAAGTCTACAGTCAAGCAGACCTCCCTGCTTTTCCTCATGTAAATAATAATTAAGAATCTATAATGAGAAAGTCTGAATCTAACAAATTGCTCTTTGAGTTTGTGTGGTAACAAGTATCCATTTACCTGAGCAGAATGGCAAGCGTTTTATTTGGTGCATCCTCTTAGTGGACCGATATATTTGTTTTCCCCAGGAGTGTTCCCCAAATTACCATTGCTGTCCTGAGCAATTAAGTTCCTGCATTGTATCTTCAGCAAATCAGAGACAGTGGTTAGACAGGTTCTCTGGAGGCGGTATGGTCCAACCTTTTGCTCAAGGTCAGCTGTGACTTTTTTTATCAGCTCTTGAAAAACATGAAACTCCACAACCCCTCTGGGTAGATGGCATCTGTGCTGCATCACCCTTTAAGTGAAAAAATTTTTCTCTAGTGTCCAGTCAGGACTTCCCAAGCTGCGACTTAAGGCTTTACCCCTTATTTTACTGTCACTTGCACTTTCAGCAAATTTGCAATTTGTCTTGTTGTCCAGATTGCTTAGGAAGACACTGAACAGTATCTGCCCTGATACTGACCCTTATAATACTCTGCTTGTTTCTTATTGTCAAATGGATGTTGAGTACTTGATTACTGGCATTTCAGCCTGTCAGTTCAGCAAGTTTTGAACCCGTTTTAAGTGTTCACGCAGCCCATATTTCCTCAGCTTACAAATGAGATCATTGGGTAAGGACTTTGATAAGTCAGTCTTGCTCAAAGCTCTTTAAAGTGCTTATGAAACAGGTGAGATTTGCATTATATTTGAATGCTTAGTATTAGCATGTTATTTGTTGTATGTGTGGTTTGGGTTTGTTTTTTTAATGCCCGGGACTGGCCTACAGAGAAAGCTCAGTTTGCTTTCTGTGAACTACTGGACCCTGAAACGTGAGTTGCTGGAAAGTCAAAGAGATGTTATTTCTTCCCTGGAGGCGACTGAGCGCTAGGAAAGACAGGCTTCCAGTATGCAGAGTCGGAGGGGAGGAAGGTTAAGAGAGGAAGAAACCTGCATGGCAACAGTTTTGGGAAGAGCTGGGAGCAGAAACACAAGCTGCAGAAATATTGGAAAGAGACTCTTGGGGAATTGGGGCAAATGTACTGAGTTTCCTGCAGTGCAGGAAGCCACTTCAGTGCTGTATGGAAAGCCACCCAAAGGGTAACCCTTCTGTCTGTTAGGACAGAGTAGATGGGTAAATTTGCTTCCAACTGTGTTTCATTTCTGTTTTCTCACTGTGAGACTTCTGTATTTTAAAACGTTCAAATTCTAGTCTTCAGTCACAGCTAACTGCATAAAGTGCTACGTCAGCAAGGGCAGAGCCAGCAGGCTGAAGAAGGTGATTAATTTTATTCCAGATGTTGCTTCACAAGTAAATAATGTGTCCTGTTTTGGGCTCTCCTATACAAAAAAGATGCTGACAAACTGGAGAGGATCTGGAGAGGGCCACTGAAGGGGTACGTAACACGTGGAGAGGTTGTCTGTGGGGGCTAGGTTTGTTCAGCCTGAGGAGGAGAAGACTAAGATTCAGGAAGGATCTAGTTGTCCTCTACTGCCGAATGAGTGTCTGTAGAGAAAATGTAGCGTGATTCTTCTTGCACATGAATGATGAAAGGGCAGAAGGCAGCAAATGTAAGTTGTGATGTGGGAAATTCCAACTGGATATAAGGAAGAACAGTTTTCACAGTGGGTAAGCACTGAATCAATCTGCTGAAGGAGGCTGAGAAACCTCAATTCTTGAAGTTTTTTTGGAACTTGACTGAACAAGGCCCTGAGCAATCTGATTTAACTTTGAATCTCTCCCTGCCTTGAGTAGGAAAGAGGTTGCACTAGAGGACCTCCAGAGGTCATTTCAACCTAGATTTTTCTACTGTCCTGTAAGACATACACCAATAAAGTGCCATATAAATGTATCTTGGAAAGTAATGTGGTTTTATGTACATGGGCATTTGTCTGCTTTTTTACTTTTGAAGATCATTTAGC
Organism: Sula dactylatra; assembly: GCA_013389905.1. Taxonomy (NCBI): domain Eukaryota; kingdom Metazoa; phylum Chordata; class Aves; order Suliformes; family Sulidae; genus Sula; species Sula dactylatra. Next base: position 257,062 of record WEKW01012445.1, on the reverse strand, counting down.
AAAGTCAGTCATTTCTTTGTGCCTTGGTTCTCTTAGTATTGGCTTTGTAAAGCATTTAATCTTTACATGTGAACACTGGCAGATCTGATGATGAAAACTGATTTACTAGATATGTGTGGTATTGGTCTTTTTGTTGTCTAATTGGTAAATATAGAGCTTCCTCTCATATAAACTGCCATAGATGGAGCATGGTTGGTTGCAGGCCTCTTAAAATCATGCTTTTATTCAGGCTTCTTCCTGGCCCTTCTGTGCAGTTGTTGTTACAGACCAGAAGATCTCATTCTTCACATTCCTTCCTGCATGACTGTGGATAGATGGAAAATGGTTAGCATCATTGCGACACCAACTTAATCTTTTTTGCATTGTTGATAAAATTTTATTTTTTTCCATGATATGTACTGCGTGCTTAAGTTCTTACTTTCTGACAACCCCTGCTAAAAAAAGCTGTCTGTGGACTGAGATCTTAAAGGTGTTCATTGGCTGTGTCCGCAGTAGAGAGCAGGATTGCAAAGCAGGGTTGGGTCTGTAGAGGAAAGTAGTTGTATGTGTGTTGTGTCTGAGGAAGTGGTATTTCAGACTACTTTTTAATCTAGTTTAAGTTCTCTGGGCTGAGCATGCTCGTTATGCTCCTGGAATGCCTCTTCCACTTCAGTTTTTTGTCCAAAAAAAGCTAATTTGCATGTGCAGCCTGATCCCTGGTATAAAACAGTGTGATAGGTGGGGGTTGTCAGGAGGCTTGATTCAAAAGCAAAATCCTGATCTGAATTAAATGCAAATATAGATGCACCTGTAAAATACTGCCGTGTATCTGAAATCTATTGAAGTTGAGATTTTTCTCACCTGATTGGAGAGACTTCAAACAGGATAATAAAGAATGCGTGGGGCCATATATAGCGTGATTCTTAGCCATGTAAACTCTATCAAATTCTAAAAGAAAAACACTTTTTTGATACACAAGTTAATGTCCTATTACTGTGGATTATATTCTGATCTGTGCATATCTGTGTTGTGGAGCTGCTGAACAGCCTTCTGCATATAAGTTATTGTGCTAGGGTAAGGTTAGTTGAATTTCAGACATGGAGAGAGAATAAAAAGCAGAGGGGACAGAAAGGCAACTAATTCGGGGAGAAAAAGGGTTAAAATAAGGTTTGGTTCATTCCTCAAATTATAGTGTAAAATATTAAATATGTGGGAAGTTATGCTTGACCAACCTGATGGTGGTCTGTGATATGGCTGGCTCTATGGATGAGGGGAGAGCGGTTGTTTATCTTGACTTTAAGCCTTTTGACACTGTCTCCTGTAACATCCTTGTACACAAACTGATGGAGTAGGCGCTAGATGAGTAGACAGTGAAGTGGATTGAAAAGCAGCTGAACTGGTGGGCTAAAAGGATGGTGATCAGCAGCACAAAGGCCAGCTGGAGGCTACTCATTAGTGGTGCACCCCAGTGGTTGATACTAAGGGCCAGTACTGTGTAGCATCTTCATTAATGACCTGGTTGATGGGAACAAGTGCACCCTTAGCAAGTTTGAAGGTAATACAAAACCAGGAGGAGTGGCTGATAGACCAGACAAGTGTGCTGCATCAAGAGGGACCACAACGGGCTGGAGAAATGGGCCAACAGGAACCTTATGAAGTTCAGCAAAGGAAAATGCTAAGTCCTGCCCCTGGAGAAGAACGACCCCATGCACCAGGTTGTGTTGGGGACTGACTGGCTGGAAAGATGGCCCTGAAGTCCTGGTGGGCACCAAGTTGAACATGAGCCAGCAGTGCATCCTGGTGGTGAAGAAGGCCAAAGAGATTCTGAGCAGTATTCAAATGAGTAGTGGCAGCAGGTTGAGGGAAGTGATCCTTTCCCTCCGCTCACACTCAGATGAGTGCTGTGTTCCAGAACTAGAGTTCTGGGCTCCCCAGTACCAGAGAGATGCACATACTGGAGAGAGTCCAGCAAAGGGCCATGGAGGTGAATCAGAGACTTGAGCATCACATAAGGAGCAGCTAAGAGAGCTGGGACAGTTGAGCCTGGAAGAAGAGAAGGCTCAGGGGGATGTTATCAGTGTGTATAAATACCTGGGGGTGGGGGGGTGAAGAAGATAAAGCCAGATTCTTCTCGGTGGTGTCCAGTGAAAAGAACAGCAGTGGGCACAAATTGAAGAAAAAACAAAAAAGAAATTTCATTTAAACATTAAAAATGTTTATAATAAAAAGAAGTTTTTAATTGTAAGGTGGTCAAGTGCTAGCACAGCTTGCCTAGAGAGACTGTGGTGTCTCAATCTTTGGAAATACTCAAAACCTGACTGGGCATGACCCTGAGCAACCTGCTCTAGTTTGACCCTGCACAGAGCAGGGGGTTGGACTAACTGATCTCCAGGGCTGCCTTTCAGCTGCAACTACTCCCTGGTTCTTACTCCTCTTTCTCCTCTTACATAGAAAGTCACAACTTAAGACTGTTCTTATAAAGCATTCCTATAAAAGCCCTGTATGAAGTAGAATTTTCTTAGTAGACTCAGGAGTGTTGGTATGCTTGTATCAGACTTCTGGTTCCTGTTTGCCCACACTTAAATGAATCATTGTAGACAAGTTATTTTAAAGTTATCAATTGCTTGTACTGATTGAACAGTCATTAAAATAGTTTTATTGCACAAATTTGGCACTTCTTCAACCGGCACTTCTTGAAGTCTTTACCCAAATTAAAATCAGGCTTTGGAAGTAAAATAGTTTCTAGTATGTTCTTAGTTTAGGTTATTAATAGCTCCTGTTTGGCTTGGATTTGATACTGTATTCCCAATTTACTGATGAGACATACCCTATTGCTGCTCTGTGCTTCATTGTCTCTCTTGGTAGGAACCCTCTTTAAGTTGCCTTGAATCATTGCTTTTTTTTTTCTCCACCTGACTTCAGTTATCAGCACAAAAGCTGGAGTTGATTCAGCTTCCCAGTTCTTATCTGGCTCCTTAAATCCAGCTGGCCTGTTTTAATGGACACTGATGTGTGCTTTGCTGACAATGTAAAAACTTAAATGTCTGAAACCAAACTCCTGTTCCTTTTCTGACGTCTTTTTTGTTCTCTTATGCTGAATGTTGCAATATCTTTGTCCAGATTCCAGGTGACAGACCCAGACAATCCATCTAATTTTATCTATGCTCAGCAAACTTCAACTTCAAGAACTAGTCTTTCCCCCCTGCTTCTATGGCTGAAGGAATGTATCAGCTGTAATAATCTCTTAGCTGAGCTGACCATGTGCTTGGGTTTCATAACTCCCACGCTTTCTCCCATGCTATTTCATTATTTAAAACTGCTGTTAGACTTCTTCCTTATGAATCATTTTGACTATGATTCTGATGTATCTGATGATGCAAAATGATATGAAGTAGGAGTATGCTCAGGCTTCTTTTTACCTATTCATGCTGTTATTTTACAGTTCCATTTCAAGTTTATTGCCACTGTTGCTTTGCACTTCTTCCCTCCCATACTTAACTCTTTCAAATTATTGTTGTCTCTTACCAACAGCAATGCTAATCTTGCTGTCTGTTTAGCATTCCCGCAGATGTCTTGGGGCTTGTTATTTTATGACAAGTGTGTATTTGTTTGCTATGCCACTGTCTTCTAGCTATCTCTTCTTTAACTGTACTCATTATTGGACTGAGATGTTGTGAAGTGACATAATAACTTGTCTGTCTTTACCTGGAAGTATTCTGCTGCTGACACCTGGGATTGCATTGGCTTTTTCCAAATGCTATTATGTTAACTTACCAGCACTGCCAGTCTGTGATAAACTTCTAGTCCTGATCTGGATCTTCCTGTGCTTTGAAGGCACTTCTAACTTTAAGCCATTGGCAGTTTCATGAGTGCCTGTCTGTTGCGTGGGTTGTCATTAATATGCCAGATAAAATTACTGCTAATAATCCGTTTCAATAGAATTGGTATTAATAGCCTTCCCCGGGTCTGGTACTTCCTCTGTTGGTACTGAAGGTAGCGCTATCCTCTTCTACACTTAGCGGTTTCTATACCAGTCCTGTCTTCTCTGCATTAACAAACAATTTGCTGTCTAGTACTGTATCAGATGATTTATGTTATGTGATCCACCATTTATTTACCCGAAATAACATGTGAATATCTCTGTATCCATAAGTCCTCCTGGGCTTCTTGATGGAAAGACCAGCCCAGAGTCTCTGGACAGCACCAAATGTAGTATCTAAATTTGACCTAACAAAGTTGTTGGTACTGCTTCCCATTCACCAAAGGAAAGAATACTTCAGTTACAGACAAAGCAAATTCTGTACAGCTGAATTCTCAGTATTGCAAACAAAAAAATTATAGTCAGAAATAAAACAAAAAAATTTCGGTGTTAGTTGCAGTATGCAACTATCCTGTAGATTACAGAATCACTGTATGAGGATACTGATTTTTAAATGGCAGAAAAGATACATCCTCATTCTTTTTCTGCCTTGTTTAATTTTGCTTTAAAAAAATTATTTCTTTGCTCGGCTTTTGCTCTAGAAGTAGTGCTAAAATACTTCTTAAACTATAATCCCTTCTACATTTGAGGGGCAGAAGGAACTACTTCTGATTTTGTACATTAAGCTTGCATAAATGTCTTACTTCCAGAAAATTGTATAGTAATAAATAAATCAGTAAAAATAATTATTAGTGTTTATCTTAAACTGAAGAATTTATTTGGCAAATTGAAATACAGCAGTTGTCATAGGTAGGGAATGGTTCAAAGGCATCAGAGGAAAGGTCAAAGATGTGGGTCGTTAAAATTTAAATAATTTTTCCAGATCTTAAATAGGCATTTTAAAAAACCCACACAACTCCAAACTTGTTAATGCCTTGAAGATTCTTTGTGGCATTATTTTGTACTTGGTAACTACTCTGCCTTCCAGAAAAGCTTTTCCTATCTATGTGTTTTCAAAATACCACGAGATATTTGCTCCATCCCAGGAAACAGTCAAGGACAGGTTGGACGGGGCTCTGAGCAACCTGATCTAGTTGAAGATGTCCCTGCTCACTGCTGGGGGGTTGGACTGGGTGACATTTAAAGGTCCCTTCCATCCCTTCTACAATTCTATGATACGTAGTAGCTTTCAAACATTTATTTTACAGTTTTGTAGCTAGGCCCACATGTAAGTGGACCTTAATATAGAAATTTCTCTCTGTCATCCGCTTTCTCACTTGTATCTTTACAGGAGCAAGGCAGCAAGTTGGGACTAATGTCAGAATATGTATCTTTATAATAATCAACGTCTTTTAGTCCCTGTTGGTTTCTGTTGCTGCTAAGGCGGGATCAGTGTATGACTGACTGTACCTTGCCCCTATTTCATGACTACTGTGTTTCCTGGCTCATAGCTGGATTGTGGACTGATGGGGAGTGTCTTTTGGTGGTTAGCAAGATGCTCTCTTAATCTTTTATGGGCAAATTTTTTATACTATTGCCATCACTATAGTGAATGTGATGCCTTAAAGATTTCAATGGCCTTCTCTTAGGACAGTCTAATATGGGGCAGACCTCTGCCCTGCAATAGTCTGCAACCTGATATAGGAATCGTTTTGCTGGGGAACTTGTTCTTTTTAAAATCTGCTTACTGTATATGGCCTGGTACATGTCCCTTCAGAAATTTGGCTGCATTCTTTGGTGTATGTAAAATATTTTGTAAATAGCAACCAGACATTACAATAATATTTTAAGATGCTAAAAGAACATTGACTGAACAGGAAATATATAACTCTTTTGGTTGCTCTGTCCAAAAGATAAGAAATTATTTTTTGTTCAAGTTCTAATTCAGTTATCTTCAAGGAATGTTTCTTGGCTTATGACTGTCTTCAATTACTTCCTTGTGTCATAGAAACATAAACATGCTTGAGATACGCTTAGTAATTTAGAGTGGGAATAAATCTGTATTAGCTGCAGTGCATATCCTTTCCGTGAGAAGTGGTTGCTATCATTTGGTATCATCCAATGTTAGAATACTTTTTAGCAGTCTTTTAAAAGCTAATTTAAACAGTTGTGACCTTCCTCTGTTATGTGCGTTTCAGAACATGAATTTCTTCTTGTTCAAGTTGACAAAACCAGTGCCATGAAATAAAACGATGTAGTTACAAGTACTCCTTTGAGAGCAGGTGGTACACCTGAGATGCCTCTTGTTATGTGTTGTAATATTTGAGCCTAATTTTATCTCTGTGGCCTGAGGAAATTGTAATATAATTACTGATATCTCAAGTGAACTGAAGTAGAATTTTGCTTGTGCATCTTAAGTTGGAAGGGTGAGTATGAAATTCTGACTGTAAAAACTCAGCTTATGGCTTAAATAGATACTATTTTAAAGTTACATATTAAATTACAAATTAATACTTGTACTTCTTGTCTTTTCGACAATGAGCAAACAACTGCCTTTTTACAGTAAGCCCTACTTGCTTTATGCTGCAAAGAAAAAGATTCCTGTACAGAGGAAAGCTGTGAAACAATGGGTGACCTCCAAACTCATATAACCTCAAGTTCATATTTTATGGTAAGCATCAGTACAGAGCACCTTATATCAAAGGGCATAGGGTGGAGAAGAGTGTTGGGGTTTTTAGTGAGGCATTTTTTCCCCTCAGCTGGGATCCTGTGTGTTACATGAAAACTGAGGCTGTTGAATTAACTCTAATGGTTCATTTTTTTTATTTGAGTGCTTCAGTGCTGGCATTCTTCCTCTTCATAGCTTATCTGCATTGTTCTAATTTAACTGACTAAAGAGAAAATTATCTATAGCTATGTGATAAACTTTGATTTCCTGTGTAAGGGAAAGCTGTAGATTCTGTATCAGAGCTGTATCCATAACTGTTCTATGAATTGATTCATGTAAGTAGAACAGAATATTACCTTGGATTCTTGGTAGCAGATTACAAAAATAATTGACAGATTGAAGTTATATCATCAATAAATATTCTCAGATAATTTGAAGAGCTTACGTGTGAAGAAATATAAAAATAACTTTGCTTGATTATGAGGTGAAGTAAGCTGTCATAGGTTGTCAGCAAAATTCAGAGTGGAAAGTAACGGGGGCACCAAGTGGTAATTATCCTAAATGCAGACTTAGGTAACAGGTAAATTCTTATTGTCCTAATAGACAATTTTAACTACACTGTTTGTTAGAGAGACTCCTTACTTGCATGTTTAAACCTAGCTTGGACAAAATAACAGATGGACTGCACTATACAGAAGAACTCCGCATCAGATTAATGGGCCTCCACCTTTGTCTTGACGTGCAGAAGTCCAAGGTAGTTGCTTTGGGATTGAAGCTATGACTTTGTGGAATTTTTACTTAGCATTTTCTGCCATCTAGCAATTTTTTTTAGCTTTGCAATTTGAACGTTTTAACATAGTTTTTTTAAAAAAAATCTAATAGTGGTTAAACAGGTCCAGTAGGCTCTACAAACCATCTTTGACTGTTAAAGCCTGGCTGGGAGTGGGGGCAACTAAGAAGTCTTAAAAACAGCATCTACAACAGTAAGTTCAAGCATGCTTTTCTATATAAACGTGGCTACTAAATTGTTAGACTGGCCTGAATCCAGCTGTGCTAAGTAGTGCTTCCTCCCAGCAGTTCCTGGGCATGGGTATTGCTCCACAGCAGTTTTGATATTCCCCATGGGCAGGCTGAAGGCAGATTTCTTGGTTTGTAGGCCAACATTACCAGCACAGATGTGGAGTGTTGTGTGCTAGTTCGTCTCAAAACTAAACTTAGAATATTCCTGGCAGACTTAGTTTACTGGTGTAACTGCAAGTACAGTTGAGGAATCAGTCCTAGGTCCAAACATGTAACCACTTAATCTGAAACCTTCAAAAAATTAACCAGCATATTCCCAAAGTCAAACAAGTTCATAAACTGGGTTTGCCTAGATGTACAGCAACCAGAAGACCATAAGGAGCTATAAAATAAATAAATAAAAATCTGAGGCTGAGAGTGTCTTGTTTCCAAGAAAACAAACTTCACAGAACTTCACAGAAACAATTGTTTCTGTTTTTTCCAGTTTTTACAGGGACTCCTGATTAAAACTAAGTTAAATAGAGAAAAAAAAAAAACAAACCTCAAAAAAAACCCAAACAAAAAACCCCCCAAAACACCCAAACCAAACAAAACCCAAAAGATAAAAGTAACAGCTGAACTGCTCTAGGTTAGCTGGAGCCAATATTTGGGCTCTTCTCCTCCTGCCTTGGGAAAAAGTTCTTGAAAAGTCATTGTTGTCTAGGCTTTTCTAGATGATTAAGAGGCTTTGCGAAGTAAGGTGGTGAGGAATAACATGTATTCCTGAGGTCTTGTCTTAACTGACAGTTTGCATCTACCGTAGACTTTGTATGGTACATGCAGAACTGTTGCCTCACCTGTGCAAGTATGGCTGATACCATTGTTCAAAAGTGGGAAAAATCTGCATGGGTAGACATAGAGGCTTCTTCCATATTAGACATTTTAGTGGGAGCTCTAATTTGGCCAGAATATGTAGTGCAGACAAGACTTCCCAGGGATCTGGATGGCTCGAATCAGAAATACTTCAGATTTTTTTTCTTGAAGACTATCAAAACTGGAATGAGTTAGAATTCTTGTATGAAAATGTTCTTTTGCTAGAGAATGTTTTGTTTTGTGTAATACCATACATTTGTGTTCATTGTTTGCAGCACTGTGCTTCAGAAGGAAGTCGATTGTTTAAATATCGATAAATTGCTTTGAAACAAGGTCAATTTTCTGTCACTCATATTTTTAATGTATCTGCTAATTAATTACTGCCAATTTAAGATTGACAAGGCATTGTAATGCCCTTCTAGTAGAGAGTGAATCAACATATAGAATGACTAAATGATTTAGAACTGTATTAAATACACATCGTTGGACACCACCGTACTGATACTTAATGTGTGAGATGACTATGGTAACTAGCTCTGTTTTAATTTTTTTATTTTATTTTTGTTAATATCTGTTTAGAGCCGTATCACACTTCATAAAAACTACTCAAATATTGAGTAAACTAAGAATGCAAAACAGAAGAATGGAAGACTTGTTCTGGTCCTTTCCTGGGCTGGGTCAGTGGAAGACTCTTTATTTCTCAAGTTCTAGTTGGGAAAATAAGTCTGGTTTTTAGGGAGAGGAAAAGGGGGAAACTAAACCTGATCTCTATCTTCACGTAAGATACAGGCTCTTAAATGGACCATTGTGGTCTCTTCTGTTTGTGAAATCATTAAATCAGCCTTGTGGGGAGGGACTTGGGTAAAGCCATTTTATAAATACATGACAAATTCACTAATATTTTAGAATTACTCAGATTTCTTTTTTGTTTCTGATCAGTTATATGCTTTAGGAAAAAAACTTCCTTAACAGATTTCATATTTCACTTTAGAGCCACTGCAGAAGCTTTATGTTTGACTTTTGGGTCCCATATTACCCGATCTCCATCTGTCCTCTGAATGGAAATAAAAAAATAGCAGAGAATTTATCAAAATGGATGACAGTGCCTTCTGTCTGTAGTGAAGACAAGAATGGATATTTGTATATGGTAAATTTTTAAATGTCAACACTTTTTTGTCTGCGGTTGGATCAGGGGATTAACAGGAGAAGAGACTGTCTGGTTTAAAGTGCAGCAAAATAAATACTTATGTTATAATATGAGGATAAAATAGCAATTATGTAAGAAATCTGTTATTCATTGCTTCATTATTTGCTGTCTGACCGCATGCTGTTTGACAGTTTACTCTTTTTTTCTTTTTTCCTCTCCTTTTGAACTGGACTGCTTTTGCTGGCTTGGCAGTAAGCACTGTTTTCTTTCAGCACAGCCCTTGAATCTCTCACCTGCGTGTCCTGTGCAGAGCTGCAGTTGAGAGATAAGGTTGGTCTCTCTCACAGCAGTGAGCATTGGTATTCCAGGCTCCTCTTTCAAGGGCATTTAGCTGTGATGAAGCGTCTCAAATGACAAGGAAAACATACAGGCATGTTAAATACCCGTGCTAGTCTGAGACAAGTAAGGGTAAATGGAAGTTATTTAAAAATACATCTTGAAACTGTTAACAGAGTTTATGGATAACTGTAAATCACATTTTTAGGCAGGAGTATTACAGGCCTATCCCAACCGACGTCATTGATTAAATAACGTTTAGTAACGGAGAGTACCTGTCCTGCCCAGCTTACATGTAAAATCCAGCTAAAACTCAAGGGCTCTGAGCCCTTCTGAATGTGTGTTCTGGCATGTTCCTCATCCAAGGTCACAAAGGCAGTTCTGTGAAGAATCTAATCCATCTCTTCAGTGTCTGGCTCCTGTGCCAGCCTACGAGCACCTCTATCTTCCCAACATGAACTGAGAAGGTGCCTGACACTTCTGAGTTTCTTGCAGCTCTCAGAGCACTGGCCAGGCATCCTGCGTGTGTGTCAGTCTCTTACGGAATCCATGTATGACCTAGTTTTAATTCTGTTTTCAAGTACTGCAGGAGTAAATATATGTTTTTCAGTCTTTTATAAAATTAAAGATAACATAAATGTCTATTGATTAGAAATTTGCCTGGAAACCCGTTTTACACATGCTCGTTAACACTGCCATGCCATCTACACACTAGGTAAGTATCACCATTCCCATCTTGCTGATGAAGAAATTGAGGTACAGTGGTAACATTATGTGTAGGATTCAGTTTGAGATCAACACTTACATTTAAATGTCAGCTGATATGTATGTACATATGCACTATGTGTTTAAGCCTCTGTTGCAGTTGCTGGAAATCTAGTTAGCAATCAATGGAGGTTAGAGCGCAATTCAGCCCATCTTCAGCTACACATCAAGTGACTGGTAAGCCAAATCCCATGCTAGAGCCTGTTGAGTGTATTGAACAAGAAGCGTTCAGTTGCCCAAGTACAGGTGCTTAGTGCTATTTTAAATATCTTAAATAATCTCTGAGGGCTTCTGGCTTATGGTTCAGAAGAGAAGGGTATTCCAGAGGTCCTTTATCATGTTTAGCAACCTCATGTGTATGTCCTGGATACCCTCGGGCATCTCACATTGCACTAGCTGTCCGTGCTGAAGCAATGCAATTAAGTCCGAAGTCTGTCACCTATAATGGCAATGTATATACCGGTATGTGGGGAGCTACATCTAGTTCTCTTAATACTGAAAACTGTACAGTTTTTCTGTGATACTGTGTAGATAGGCTGCAAATAAATTTAGCTTACACTGTAGGGTTAAGATCTTCTGTTATCAGGGATTCATGTGTGTGTTATGTATTCTGTGGATGATCATCTGTTCACCAAATGAATCAAGGATGTCCTGTCTCATTTTATGAGAGAGGGTTCTGTAGTCTGGAACTAGAACAGTTCTTATCCTGTGTGGATCTGGCACAGGGAAGGAGTAGTAACCATTTCCAGTAGATAGAAAACACATGCACTGATTTCCACCCCCTCACACCTCCCTGCATATACTTGGAAGCTAAGGACTATGAATGATACTGCCATGGTGAAAGTAATTGAACAATTCTGACTCAGAGTTGAAACTCGTATGTAGCTAAATGAGACAGCAAAATGATGTTGGCTAAATGACATAGTTGTTTATTCGGTCACTGAAGTATTCTCACATTATCATATGTGGGTCTTTGAGTTGCTTGATATTATCTTTAATAAAGGAGGAGGAAATCCTTCATTATGTTTATGATTTATTTTCTGACTCTTGGACCCTCAGATTCTGAGATCTGTAAGTGTGCCTAACAAAGTTATTACCTACAGAAAAGCAAAGTATCAGTTATAATACAGAAAAGTTACCTTTCCAAAAACCAAGGCCAACCAAGGCATGGTTCAGCTACGGACTTTCCAAGCTCTATAGAGTTTCTGCATGTATGAGGAACTTACTGATGTAGGGTTATTCTAAGTTTAATTAAACTTCTGTTTTCTTTTTTTCTCTGGCCAAAATTCTGTCTTTAAAAATCCTCAAACCATAGGAATGATTATTTGTTACGGGAAGAGGTGAGGCAGAGTTCTTTTTGTCGCAATTGCTGCAGATTTAGAATACATAGAAACTTTAGCTTGGGGTTCAAACTCATCGTGGAAAAATCAGTGGTTTTGTTTCTATCTACAAGATATTTTATGTGTAATTCATTTATTTGTCATCTTTGGGGGGTTCAAAGATGCTCTAGATGCTCTGTTTTATATCTTTGATGTTGCTGTGATACATAGCCTCTGAAAATTCATGAAGCTTTGGTAGTAATTTAGGACCTAGGAAAGAGTCAGTAGGTGCAAATAGGCTTCCTCTGGCTTACTATGCTCTTGTTTCAGCTGTTGACTCTGTTCTTGGAGAAGTTTGCTAATGGACATTAATGGAATCTCAGGCTTTTTCATCTATTAAAATGGGTATACATCAAGAGTTAAAATCCTAACAACATTGTAAAAAGGGGCATAATATAACAGAATAACATTTGATGACCATTTTGTTTGGGAATTACAAGTGGGAATATTATTTCCAGGTAACAGTGAATTCATCTAACATGGTGATGCTAGCTTGTAGCATCAGGTAATGTGAAAGCAAATGAGATAAAATAAATCTCCCTTAACTTCAGACATCTCTTCCTGAATTGTGTCCTGAAAGTGCTAGCCTTTCACCCTTCAATATACACAGAGCGTAAACTACAGCATAGCTAGAGATGAGGATAACTCCTCCTCTCAGTTCCCAGTTCTTGGCCCAGATTCCTCTGGTCTGATATGTTGCTGGTGTGTTCCTCTGGCGGGACTTATCTGTTACTTCCATCCTTTTGGGGGTAATCTACTTCAGCATGAGTCAATGCTCGCTGTCATAAGAAAAAAAGATAATTGTGCATGTTCTTTTTCCTTCTGTGGCTGAGCTGAACCCTACTCAGACTTCAGCATTCCCCTTTCTTTTAATGTCTTTATGAAGGACCTCTTTGAAGGAGCTAACTTTGCTCCTGAAGCATTTTTCTGGTTGGCCTGTCTTATCTTCTGCTGCAGACAGAGAAACTGGAAGAACTGTCTTTTTTCTGGCCTTTTTTTTGCAGGGCTGTCTCTTACATGACTAAATTTTTTATGGGTTTTTAAAAGTATTTTTTATAATTATGTTAGAAAACAGGATTATATTTGTAAAAGTACATTCCTAGTGACAGGTATATAAGGGAGCTCGGTTTTAATATTTCTGACTTGTGTAGTAGGTTGAATGAGATTGATAAAGATGCATATCATTAAAAACATCTGAGTCAGATACAATGCAAATCTGTTTATGGTGTTCCATTCAAGCATCAAAGGGTCATTGATGTAGGGTTTCTTTTTATTGTTCTGGATTTGCACAGCACCTTAATATGGTTTGCACCTGCAAGCAGAGCTGTTACAGAAATAATCCCTCTATTACTAGTAATAATGAGCACAAGCTTCATCCAGTGAGCAAAAAATGCCACACTTGCTTCTGAATTTAGCTGGTATTTTTGGTTACGATATGGCTGATGTTACTGTGAGGTCTAGAGATAGTGAGGTTTCCCTAAGACTAAATCAATAGTAGTTTGCTTGCAAAAAGAGGGTCAAGATTTTGTATAAGTTGTTTTAATGATTTGACAGTTGAGCTTGAAAAGTCTTAAATCTGTGGCACTATTTATATGTATCAAGCTGAGATATAGCTATAACTATGGCAACACTGTAGAAAAACAAAACTCCACGCACAGGAGTAAAGGTTGTAGACTAGGTCTGCGTTGTACCAGTCACTGTACAAATCCAGAATGCAAGACTGTCTCTGGCTGGAACAACAGGACTTATTTTTCCTTCTGATTTAGGAAACTTTTTGTCCTTTTGAAGGGGATTGCTGATTCATGTGTAAGACACAATCATCAGGTGTTAATCATCAGAGGGCCTAGTGATGCTATGGGATTACATTGGTACTTGTGAAGGAACAATACCACTCGGAGTTACATTAAATCAGTATTACTTCTCAGTTCTAGAACCTGTTTGATGGCTATACATGTAACTGTAAAAACTTGGTATTTCTGTACTCAGCCTAGATATACAAGTGGGTCTCAATTGCTCTTCAGTTCACTCCCCTGAAATACTCACACACAGTGAGTAGTGCCCATTTAATTCCATGCGTGATTGTTGCTACGGACAAAACTTGAAATGAATTGAGAAACTGCTGAGTGACTGTTCAAAATGCTCTACTTCCTGTCTGTTCTCAGGATGAGTGTCGTGGCCTTAAGCCCAATGCAGAATTGGTAGGGGACGGCAATAGAGTTATTTACTTTTGGATGCACTTACATGAGCATTGTAGTTCAGTTCATTTTTCTTCCGAAATGGTCTTCCACCCTTGGTGCTTTGGCTCATATTGCAGAACACTCTGCATGCGGCACCCCTTCAGATGAACCTAAACCAGAGGCTGCCTGCAGGACTGCTTCTGCTGTGCTGCTGCGGGGTACCAGTCCATAGGGCATACTAGAGCTAGCCTAAAATAATTCCATTTGAAATAGGCATACTGTTGATGTCAGGACCTCAGCACCGACTGTTTTACTTGAAATAAAAAAAAAAATTTGCTTGTATTGGTTGGTATTTCCATATATTGTCTAGCCTTTAACTTTGAGGTGAAGCTTTAAGGTATATATATATATGTGATCCACAAATTCTCTGGTTTAGCACCCACTGACAAAGAGAGCGGCTTTCCTGCTTGTGTGTTAGTACAAAAGCTGTGATTAGTAGCAGGTGGTGTTCTGGAGAGCCTATTGAAAGAGTAGGTTCTTTGAGTATGCTGGAGTGTGCTATGTATCTATATCAATTTGTGTTTTCTAAATATGATACTTCAAAATATGCATGAAATATGGCTTTAATTTTTCTAGGGAGTTTGCTGAATTATCAAGACTATCTAGAGTCAGAGTTAAGAATTGTTTTGAAAGAAATTGAAAGAATCTTTCTTTAAATGTGATTGAAAACCAACTCTTGTGATCTGGAGAAAGCAGCCAGTGTTAATCATTTTTAAATTATCCGATAATAAAATTTTTTATTAACATTAGATGAGACTATAAGGAATTGTAGAGTGCCCTGAAAAAAATCTCACATAGGATTATGTCTTGATTTCAAATGAGAAGTCAGTAGTAACAAATAGAATATGACGTATATTGAAAGGTGTAAGTTGAAGTACTCAGATGCTCTGTAGAGTTCTTCTGTTAAGCAATCTTTGTTTTCAAGAAGCAGAAACAACTAGGTTGTCTCTGTAAAGAGCTCAACAGTTAAAAGGTATTTATGGATCACAAGAATGAAACATTAGAGGAAAAACAATGGTGCAAGTCTGGGACAAAGATCAACATCAGAGGTCCCAAATTTGTAGATATTTTATTTCTATCATTAAAAAGTAAACTTGCAAAGAATAAAGAGATCACTGAGTCAGCAGGTGTAAAACTTCCTCACTTTACATCTTTCAGTTGAATAGTTACATTTGTGAAGGAGTAACCCTAAGGACAGATGGTGTAAAGGTTGCCTAGTGTGAAGTCCTAATTTCAAGGCAAATTTTCGTGTTCTCTTCTTCTGAAGGGGCATTGACTTCCAAATCACACACAGACATGCCTCTGATCTTTCCGAAGATGAGTCATAGTGCAACTTGTCTAAGTACTGGGATCGAATTTGCAGTAGGTTGATCACTCCTGATAACAGGGCTAGAGGTTCTCTAATCTCATGGGTGGGGTTATATAAGCGTGCTTTATTAAAAAAGACTTAGAGCTATTAAAAGCAAATGCTGCGGGTTTTGCCTTTTTTTTTTTTTTTTTTTTTTCATTAGGGGTCTGCTGTAGATTCTAAAGTATAACAAAGTAATGAACGTTACCCTGAGCTTAGTGGCTTTAAATGCTGGGTTAATTTACACTCAGAGCGGAGCTTTCGGTGTCAGGCAATCTTTTTTTGCCAACATAAGCGCTCAGCTGAAACAACAGCTATGACTCAGTTGCCAGTGAACGCTGCTTGAATTGATTTAGTCCGAGTTCAGATTTAGCACATAATCATGTTCAATTTGATCCACTGTGCTGCCTAGAGATAAAGGGGTTGAAAAAATAGATTTAGCTTATGTCAGTCTTTGTGGTGATGTCATTGCCATGAGAGATGGAATAGCGCTGTTACTATGCTGTGCCTGCTCAGTTGGTGGGTGTACGAGGGAAAGGCAAGGAGCAACTCAGTTAAGTGCAAAGAGCTTTTGTCGGAAGCTTGCAGTTATTGTCAGCATTGAAACAGCATTTTGGACTGTTCAGTTGCAATACTGAACTGAAGATTTTTTTTTTTTTCTGCCAATCGTGTGTTACTCTGAGATTGCCTAACTCTGTGTACAAAAGGGGGGGATGCCAGCCCGGAGCATGGACTGTGATGTCTCTACTCTGGTTGCCTGTGGGGTTGATGTGGAGATTTTTGCCAACCAAGAGGTTAAGGTATGCACCTATAGTTCTTTTGTTACAGATGCTTCTTAGAAAAGCCTTTGGGGAGCAATAGGCATTTTTATGTAGCAATACAGAATAAGAAGGCAGATGAGATTCTGCTGCAGTAGTAAAAGACACGCAGAAAAAAAAAATCTGTTAATTAGGGGAGAGAAATGTGCCTGCTTTTTACTGTGTTTTGATAAGCTGAAAGAATAGGCTGGTGTTTACTCTTTAATGATAGAAGAAATGGGTTATATAACTGACATCTGTGCATACGCATGTTTCATATTCATAACAAATCATTCATTGTTAATTTTGTCGAGGTATATTTAGTCCGGTGTCACTTTTTAGATCAGCCTTGCCATAAATATTATTTATTGATGTTGATAATATTCAGACATTTTTACTCAGTTGAACAGTAGCTGTTTCTTTTCTTCAGATCCAAATCATGTATACAAGTATAAATTTTCTTTGTGAAGGGTTAAAAGTTTGTAGCAAGTATTTTGGTGCATCTGGAATATAGCAGAATAGAAAAAGTTGTGCATCTTGCATATCGTATGGATACCTCAAAAACAATGCTTAAATCTAAGGCTTGATATGCTGGGCTCATAGTCTCTTAATTAGACAACTGCTGTAGAAAAGTCATTGTGTGTAATTGCTTTCTGTTGAAATAAATTATCTTTTTCATTTATTCTCATATTACTGCAAGAAAATCACTGCAAATTAAGTTTGAAAGAGGAATTTTAAGTATGCTTTTCACAGATCATCTGAAAGAGCTTATAGACATGCTACAGTGATATTCAGCAGCTTATTTAAAGGACAAAGATACAGACAACATTAGTTTCTAATCTGATTGTTCTTAGTATTGAAAGAATGGAATGGGGGGAAAAAAAGGATTTACAAATTGGAGGTCTAATTTTGAACCCCTGTTCTGTTTAATTCTGAGTCAAACATTGAAGCCAGTGGAAATGTCTGGAAATAAACCCACTTTCATTTGCAAGAGGTTATTATGATTTTTATTTCCCTGTTAGTTTGTTACCAGGTGATATTACGTATACTTTGTACAGATGCTTTTGTGTTGCCAGCACCAGATTCTTCTTAATTTAAGAAGCATTTTCTTAATAGTTTAATACTGGCTTTAGAAATGAAATAGTGAATAATTCAGAGAAATGGTTCAGGTGAGCAGTCTTGCCTGCATTGGGACATGTTTCCTGTAGTGTTTTGAAGTAGTAAAATGTTTATCTGCTTATTCCTTTTTTTATCTTTTTTTTTTACTTAAGAACGTATTTTTTTCAGTTTAGGAATTACACCTGCATTGATACGAGCTTGTACCTGGAGCAACTGTCTCTTAGCATCTGGTCCATGTTCAACATAAGACTATGCAAGAAATTAAAGTTGTAGTGATCTTCTTGTATCCTTATTCGTATGACAATAGCAATGAAAAAGCAAAATTATGGCTTCCATAAAGTTGGCAGAAGGCTTTCCGTTGACTTTGGTAAGACTTAGATTAGCCTGATTTAAGCTGCAGCATCTGGAAAGTGTGGCCCAGGAACATGGGTTAAAAGAGAATGAAAGGGTTACAGAGACATTACAGGAATTGTAATCCATTTCATGTTACTTGGACTTTCTGTACTTTGGTTAAAACTGCCTTTTTATTTTTTTCTTTCTGATGTCTGAATTAAAATGTGGAGTACAAAGACTTTGGGTATATTTACAATAGATGCTGCACTGCAGACTGCACTGCAGCTTAGAAACCATTAAGTCTACTTCGAAGTTGTCTGGCTTAGATGCTAGAAGCAGTCTGTCCTCAGTGACCCACAGCTCACTGCAGACTAATTTTCACTTAGTTGTCAACAAACTCAGTTGTTGGAGGCTGCGTGCAGCGCTGCTGCAGCTAGGCTGCTTCCAGTGCTCACGTCTAGCTAGCTCTGCGCTGAGCCCCAGTCCTTCTCTGCACAGCAGGCTGCAGTGTAGGCATCCTCTCTGTGAAAGTTTCAGCGCTACTGATATTTTAAAGGTGGAGACACCTACTGCTCTTCGCTCACTCTCTGGAGAATTGCAGCAAAAAAAAAAATGTTATTTGTCTGCAAAATGTCTTCAAGGTGGGTTTTTTTGTTGACAGTACGATCACTGTCAACATAAAAATGTCTATGTTGACTTTGATAGGATGATGGGAACATCAAGCTTTAAGATTAAAAAGGAAGGATAATTTTATGTTTCTGAGAAGAGGTGGGTGTGGAAGTTGAAGTAAAAGAGCAAAAGCAAGCACAGAAATCCTGCCTTCTCCCCCTCCCCTGTTCTGTGCGCACCCCTCTGCCCAGCCCTTCTGCAGGTCAACTGGAAGGCACAAGTAGTACTGAAAACTGAAGTCGAGGCTACTGGCCTTTGCTTTCTTCTGCTATAGAGCTTTTCATGTAGGGGAAAGTTGGTTGGGGGGGGGGGGGGGGGGGGGGGGGGTTTTTTTTTTTTTGGTTTTTTTTTTTTTTTTTTGTAGGGAACCTTCTGCCTGTGTGAAGAGAATGTTCCTTCAGTGGTAGAACAGATATATTAAAGATTTCATGATAAGTGTGGTGCTCGATAAGATTTGTTAAAATGAACCTTTAGTCCTGTAGAAGTAGTTCTCTAATGTCTGCAAGGATTGTGTTTAAGGTTTTAGAACATGCTTGCAGCATAGCTTTATTTCAGTTTAGGGTTAGAACTGCAGTGAGGCTGTGGAGAAGGATGCTGGCTGTACTGAGCTGTCACTGTCCCACTTGCAGCATGTGGGTTGGATGCACCTGGGAGGCTGACTGCAGCCAGCAGGCTGAAGAGGAGGGCGGACAGGAGCTGTCCTGTTGGCCAGGCCTGCAGTGGAGAAGTGGCCGATGTGTTCGGGCTGTAGAACAGGAGCTCTCACAGCAGGTGGCAATGGTGACTCCTTGAAGTTGCTGCTTAAGAGCAGCTGTCCTTCAGTGCTGGGCAATTCTTACACAGGGAGGCAATGTCTGCTACTGGCCACAGGGCTTGGAGTGGAGTGAGCTGCTTAGCTTACTGCTGCTTTTTCACCTATGGAAGTGACCTTATTCTGTAGGCATTATGCTCTTAGCATCTGGCAGACAGGCTCGGAAATACTTTTTTTCCATTTGGCCTCTGAAACAGGAGAGCAATTACTTAGTACTGAAGGCAAAGCTTTTTAGTTTCGGCATTTGGAGTGGCTCATCCTTTCAGCAAACAGAGGCTTGTATGGACGCCCTGAAACTGGCAGCTGGCCCACAGCACTGACACTGTTGGTTTACCATCCATGAACCCATCCAACAGGCCTTTTGGTTTTGATCAGCTGCTGCTTTGAATTGTCTTTTATAAACCAAAAATTGGGTCAGGCTAATCAACATGCTACTAACTGTACAGTGCCTGTGTATCAGGAACTAGTAAAGTTGAGAAGGCAACTACAGAAATCACGAAGTGCAGTTCTGCTTTGAAGTTCACCTGGATCATTAAAATTCTTCTTTTGTGCCTCTAGATGATAACTTTATGTAATGTTTGTTACATAAGCAATTAGCTAATGAATATCTTTTTTATTTATAATAGAGAAATTCCAGGCATCACTGAAACAGTGGAAGAGAATTTAAATTTGTACTTCTTACTCTAAGCAAGATATTCTTGTATTATTAATTCTTCCTGTTCTCTCTTCAGTTATGTTCACACGCACCATTCCGCTAGGCAGGAAGGTATGATTGGGACAACGAGGCACTACTGTAACAGAGAAGAAATACTAATGATCCAGACTGATTGAATTTGTATCTGAAGACGGTAATGTAATGTGGATAGGACCATTATCTTAATGCAGGGAAAAAACAATGTGGACGTGAGCCAGGCAGCAAAGGGAAACAGTAGAAATAGTTTCACTGTTTTGACCATATTGCTTTGGGGGATTAATCCTCACTGGAACAGGATCTCTGTCAATCTGTAAACTCATTATTTGGTTCAAACGCTCCAGTGAGCACACTGCTAATACTAGTTGTTCGGGATGGATGGTTTGGAGATCAGTCATTGCCCTGGAGTTGCCTTTGAGAGGTTTAGCAGTCTAACATCTTATCTAAACTTCTGAGGTCTAGAGGGCAAAAGCATACTAGGTTCCTGTGGTTTTTTCCTCCCCGCTTCGATTCTCCGTTTGTAAAACTGGCTCATTCACAGAGATGTTGTGAGGTTTAAAGTTTAAGTGCTCTAAGATTAGAGTCAAGGGAAGAATGCTGTAGAAAAAGGGAGGACTGTTGCTGCCCCTCTGGATACTGCCAGCTGCCCGATGGCAGAAATCATGACTTGTTGGGAGAGTTTCAGGGTTTCTTTTTTTAAAATTCTTCTCCTTAGCCATGTGAGCTTGATTTGTGGGAAGAGACTGTTGCACAGTCATAAGACTGCACAGACTGGGGCTATAAGGAGGAAACCAAACAACAGCATGACTGCCAAAAATACCCTGATGGCTTGAAAGGACTGCTTTATAACTTCTTCTGTTGGTATTTACCTGTATGTACCTGATAGTTCTTTCTATTTTCAGATAAAGTTGCGTCTGAAATCTCCAAGATCCAATAGTTCTGCTTGAAAAATAGATATGCATGTCTTTTGATCTGCTTACTGTCTGTCTTCATGTAGAGTAAGTAACAAAGAGGAAGAATTAAAACACTTAGCTTGCTTGCTCATTTACTCTAGCTGTATTAACACTTAAAATAGGACTGTGTGGTTTGGACAGAAAAGTGCAACCTTTTTTTCTGTCATGTTCAAAAAGCTGTAATATTGATATAACCGATGTAAAGTAAGGGAGTTAGACAAAGTACATCACCTTTAAGAGGTTTGTAATCTATTTTTTTATATAAAGCACTAGTTGCTATGTTGTAAATATGAAAAAAATTTCAAGAACAGCAGAAATATTTAGTACTTAAATAAGCAGGTATGTGTCCAGAAAGATACTTTCCACTTTGGATTTAATGGTAGCGCTGTTCCCTCTGTTCTTCAAAAGGTCCCAGAAGCTGTAGTGCTGTTTCTGGCACATTGACGCTGCTGCATGGCTTCAGTGTCAGTGCAGAGAGGCTCTGAGCCAGCAAACCTGGGGCTCATGCACCCAGTGCTGCTGCAGACTGAGGCACTGCTGGTTACCTGTGCTACTGAAATCATTTAGGCTTTGCCCTTGTCCTTCTAACAGCGCCAGTGTGAAGGCAATTGAACCCTTAAGAAGTTTCTAAAGGAGAAATGATACAATGGTAAGACTTCTAAGGGTTGTGATGTGTTCCTTAGGCTTACCTTCATTTATTTGTATTTGCTTTTTGCTTGACTCGGAGGAAGTCAAGCTGTTACACTGCAGGTCAGTGGCAGCTGCAGGTGCTTATGCACCTGTGAACATGACAAGCTTTCTGCTTATCATTCTTCACTCTGTTAATATTAAAAGAGTGAACAGCAGAACGAGTCAAAGGTTTTTGTATTTTTTTTGATCCTCCTTTCTGTTGGAGTTCACATAAAGCTATTTCCTTTTCATAAAGGTAATTAGACAATGAGCAATTTGTGGTCAAAAGAAAATAAATAATAGCTAGAATGTGTTGTTAGAAGGTGCAGCATTAATCCAAGGCAGGTAATGAGGTAAGATGGACTTTGCAATTATACTGATAAATGGCCCGGCCTATGTGAGGAACAATGAAGAGATGACTCTTTTCTTTAGCATGTTTGAAGAATTAATCAGTCCAGCTATAGACTGAGGTATTTTTAATACAGATGCAAGTGTGATACTGATTTTTCATTACATAATTACTTTGCTTAGAATTCCCGGAAGAACCTGGAGGGGTGAAGTACCCAAATTCTTTCTGTTTTTCTCAAAAAATTCTTTCAAAGGCACATTCTTCTCAGATCTATAGTGATCTAGTCTCATTCTTCTCTGAATGCACTGTTTTGTCACAAGCTTTACTGATATGGTTTGGTGCTTCTTAGCATGATCTAAGTTTTGATATTGAAAGAAGATGCAGATTTTGAGGCAGAGGTCTGCACCAACCTTGTGTGTATCTCTTTAATAATTTTTTTTCACATAGATTAATGGATATGCTTTATGGTTGTACAGTTCTTCCTTTAATATATTCTAGGGGTGATTCTACCAAAGGCGTTAAATAATCTACTTAGTTTTAATCGTTCATGTGCTGAACAGCATATTTGCTTTGGAAGATATTATCTAATCGTATGCGAGAAGGCAAACAACCATGACAGTGTGGTCTTGAGCAGCGAATTCTTCATTGCTGAAGAGATGCTAACGAGAAGAGTACCACAGTTTATCAAACACTTGGCTAACACACAAGCTGCCAAGGTCCAGAAACTGGCCAAGCTAAGCCTCTAGTCAGTGCTCAGTTGCTGCAGGATTTTGTGTTTTCCATCCACATATTTATGCACTGTGTGCAAGGGCTTCTCCTAAAAATTTCCCCCATTAATATGGCTAAGTGTCAGTAAGCATCATCTCCTTTTAAAGGCCAAAAGAATTAAAATTTTCCCCATGGGAGACTTCTGAAACTGTGTTGTCCAACCCTCCTTGAAGTAACTGTACTTATTGACTTCCTAGTGTTGAGTCTTGACTCTTTTGTTTGGTGTAGATCATATAGATGAGCCTCAATTGCTCCTAGCTTGAGGCATGACAGCTTAGCTGCCCTTTGCACTAACTGCAACATAGGATATTATACATTTAATTTTTTCTGGCCAAATAGTAAAAATCTCCCTTCTTTTTTTCTCATTGCCAATGCTTCTAAAATGCACATGCAAGCACCTAGTTTGGCTCCAGCCTCTGCTTTCCATCTACAATTCAGGTTGATTTTTGTTCATGTTAATTCCTGAAAGTGCAGTCACCTTCTCACAACGTCAGCGCTCTTGTGATGCATTTAACTGCCCTCATTTGGAGTTTCTGTTGGTGCTGAATCGAGGAGAAGCCTTTGGCTGCAGCAGCTCTGATGGAGTAAACAGCCCCACTGTCCTTGCAGGATGTCCACACAGCAAACTGTGCAGTAGGAAACCAGGTAGATGGGCCTGTGCAGAGCTGGGTGCTGCACGGCTGTGAGCTCCTGATTACATCTCCATGGCAGTGTGTGTGTGTCTCTTCTGCACTCCTGGAGTTACTGAAAAACTTCAAAGTGGTGTTACAGATAAAAAGCTCCAAGTATTTTCATTTGCAGATGGGGAACTAAGCAAGCAGGAGATAAGTTTTCTGATTAGGAAGCTGGCTTGGAATGTAGCAGATCTGGTGTAATAATTAATCCTTGTTTGCAGTAATTGGGTTCTAGATGTTCAGTCTCAAATGCTGTTTGAGCTCTAGATGCTTTCCAGAGGGCAAGGAGCTTTGCTTAGTTGCTAGCTGGTTTTTGGTTGGTTTTTTTTTATTTTTTTTTTTTTAATGAGCTCAAACTTATAGAATCATAGACTCATCGAGGTTGGAAAAGACCCTTAAGATCATCAAGTCCAACCATAAACCTTGCTTTAAGTGCAAGTCCAATTACTTAAACCTTACAGTTTCCTCCAGGGTGGGAAAAAGCAAACTTACTTCTTTTCAGAATCTGCCCAGGATTCTGGCAGCATCTGGAAGGAGAGACGGACTTTATCTTGCAGGATGGCTTCATATTTAGTAGGAGAAATGCACTGCAGCATGGAAGAGCCTCCAGTTTTGCAATACTGCCCTATCTGTTGAAATAATAGTCACTGAGCTGAGAAACACAATGAACCTGTTGTGCTCAGAGCAGTATCAGCAGGCAGCTGTACAGTCTAATTTCATCAGCTCTGTTTCTCACTTGCGAAGTATCTGCTTCATCTATTGCAGTGAGTAATCTTGGTAGGTTGGCCATAAAAGGTGGAGGCATTCAGACAGCTGAATCATACAACATGAGTTCTGCTGTGTTATACCCATGTCATGGCCAGAGAAGTGGTAACCTTGCAGATGTCTCATTTGTCCTTTCATTCTTGGAGGTCAGATGTGCTGGTGTGCAGGCAGATGAACAAATAATGGTAAAAAACCTGCTAATCCTCTCAAGAAATGAAATTCCATTTATGGAGGAGATAAGAAAAAGATTGTTTCATTTGCTGTATGTCTTACTCCAAGTTTACCAACCTCAAGTTTCATCATATTCTCTTGGCTGATGACAAGGTTCATTCAGTTTTGGTTACTTTTCCATGTTTCTCAGAGGAAACCAGTAACTAAACCAATAAGAATACGAACTTTTTCGTTGTCTAAATAATTAGAACTATACCGGGAAATTTGTTTTAACCACCATTTTTCTGTAACTGTTGGTTTTTTGTGGGTCCTTTTGTTTGTGCGTGGTGGTTTTTTTTTTTTTTTTTGCTTTTGTGTTTTGGGGGGTTTAGTTTTGGGGAGGGGGTTGTGTTTTCTTGGGGGGGATTATTATTTCACTTGCTAGTGCTGATTAAAAAAAAAATCCCCAAAACCAACCGTCAGAAATGACGTTTCTCCCTAAAAGAGGAACATTTATTTAGGAGAAGCAAGTATCTTTAAGGAGCAGGTCAAAGGTGGAAGTCTTCTGAGCTGTGGTTTTGACCTCAGGGGAGGAGAAAAGCAGTTGTTACTCAGAAAGGTGGCTGAAATAAGTGGAGCACAGGGTTTCAGAGGAGGGAAGTTAGTGTGGTGATAGGGCTTTTGTTTGCCCCTTATTTTTTTTTTTTTCTTCCATTGGAAGTGCCTCTGGTGCAAGACCAAGAATGGAGAAGGGTCTGGAGGCTGGGGCGAGGAGGTAGGTTGTGGCAGGCCTTCTTACTGAGGAGGTGACAGAGGCAGAGAAGTTCAGGATGGAGGGAGAATTGATAAAAAAAAGAATAATCAATGAAAGACCAAGGTGCAGACAGAGGGCTTTGACTTCTCATGTTGTAGTGGAATGATTTAGGGACTTTGAGAGCAGAAGCTGACACAAGATGTCAGATGAAACCAAGTGATGGTCAAAAAAAGGAGGACTTTGTGACAAAGCTTTTACCAAGCAGGTGTTAGCATCATTGAACCCTTAGGTAAATTAATCTTGAAAGTTAATCTGCTTCCCTGAAAGCATCTCCCACAGGCTTCCATTCTGCCTCCAGGTAACAAAATCCCTTTGTGAATTGTTACTCTGCGCTGCTGTCCCCCCTCCTTTCAACTCCCTCCTCAAAACTTTTTGGTGTTAAATGTCTCACAAGAAATTAAGTGATTGAATGTGGCTAGACTAAGCTACATATGTATGTGTGGGATGGTATATTTTTGTAAACCCTAAAAAAAAAAAATATTTATTTTCTTTTCATATATCTTATTCCAACCTTCTGTCTTCCTTTCTGCTTATTCCTTCTGGAATGTAAGAAGGAATTGTCTGTTTTCCCTTGTTGTTGTTGTCCAGTGTGGTAAATGATACTATAAATAAATAACAATACTTTCTAAATTGTTAAAAGTATCCAAACAGTAAGTGATACAGTAAGACATGATATATCAAGTTATGACAATGTTCTGGGCACAGTTCTTTCAACAAATGGAGCTGGGTAATTTGTGTTTGATTTTAGGTTTTGATCCTAGCAATTAAGGGAGAAATTAATAATGGCTAGTACTTTTGGTAAAAATCTATTTTGATGAAATCTTTCGAAATAAAGTCTGAGATCAGATGAACAAGGACAATTTTTTTTTTAAAAAAAACATTTTTCACAATGTTATGGAGCCGGTAAATAGCGTCTCCAAAGAAGATTATCTGAGAGACTGAGAAGTGCATGAGAATTAGCAGTTAAGGAGGCACTTTTGAATGCATAATGGAGATTATCTGTCCTGATGCAAAGGACAGATGGGACATACATTTAGAGAGTGTTATGGCTAGATTAGATACTCCTTTTGCTTTACAGCAGTTTAAGGATTTATATATAAAGAGAAAACCAAGTGTGCAAAATCACAAAATGAAAATCAATTAGCAGAGATTTAAAGAAGAACAAGGAAATTCCTGCGATGCATAAAAAATAAATGGGGAAAAAAATGTGCAAATCCATTAACAGCAGGAAGACAGCACATAATGAACAATGCAGGGAGGGTGAAGGTATGACTGATTTTGTGTGTGTTTTGTATAAAGAGCTTGATAAATAATTGGCTAAATTAATAGAAACAAACAAACAAAAACAAACAAACAAACCAAAACCAACCCTAGTGGTGGCCAGAGCAGAGAGAAACTGCTAAAAATACAGAGGTAAGGTAAAGTTACTCAAGTGTACAGGACCTGATAAAATCCACCAAAGAATGCTTTAGGATATAGTTGAAATAATCTTTCCACTATTTGAGATTATCTTTGAAAGTTCATAGGTTACAGAGAGACTGCTGAGGATGGGAGATGGGAAGAAATAGCATTTGTGTTTAAAAGGAGGAGGGGAAGAAAGGCCTGAATAATTACAGATAATTTTATCTAACTTGAATTCTGGGAAATAAGTTTGTACGTACTTCTGAATTAATTAGGCCTGGGCTGTGTAGAGCAAATCATGTCAAATCAATATGCGTTCCTTGTTTGACAGGGCAACTGGATAAGTGGGATAGAGGAGATGTGAAAGGTGCATATTTTGACTAAAGCTTTCACGCTGTTCAAGTCATTTTCATAAGTAATCTACAGACTAAATATAATTTCCATAAGGTGGTTGCATAGTTGTTTAAAAATGGCTCAACCAGAAGTGGTTCATTCTCAAAGAGTGAAGACAGTTAAGTAGACAAGCTCACGTGCTTCTTCCTGGAACCAGGGTGACATTAATGACACTAGTCAACAGAGAAAAACCTGAAAAAAAATGTGTGGATGACACTGTGCTGGTGAGGTGGGGTCAAAATTCTCAACAACCTTACATTCAGCAACAGGATGATATTCAGTGAAGACCACTGCAAAGGAGTACACTTGAAAAGAAATCAAAATTACAGCTGTTCAAAGAAATTCATGTGTCTGAACAGTTGTGTGATGCAAGTCTCTTGAGTTCTAGTGAATTGCAATGAGTAATGGTCAGCAGTGTCATGTTTTTGTAATCAAAAGAAATACAGAATCACAGAATGGTTTGGGTTGGAAGGGACCTTTAAAGATCACTGAGTCCAACCCCCCTGCCATGGGCAGGGACTTCCAGCCTGACCTCAAACACTTTCAATGATGGGGCATCCACAACTTCTCTGGGCAACCTGTGTCTCACCACCCTCATCATAAATAATTTCTTTCTTATGTCCAATCTAAATCTACTCTCTTTCGGTTTAAAACCATTGCCCATTGTCCTGTCAGTACAGACCTTGGCAAAAAGTCTCTCTCCATCTTTCTTATAAGCCCTCTCTAAGTACTGAAAAGCTGTAATAAGGTCTCCCTGGAGCCTTCTCTTTTCCAGGCTGCACAACCCCAACTCTTTCAGCTCTTCTTTATAGCAGTGGTGCTCCAGCCCTCTGACCATTTTTGTGGCCTCCTCTGAACCCGCTGCAACAGGTCTGTGTCTTTCCCATGCTGAAGACCCCCGAGCTGGACACAGTAGTACTCCAGGTGGGGTCTCACCAGAGCAGAGCAGAGGGGCAGAATCACCTCCCTCAACCTGCTGGCCACGCTTCTTGTTATGCAGCCCAGGTTACTATTAATTAATTATGCATTTAATTTCTGGGCGTACAGAAGACAGGGTGTATCACTTATTCTCTCTCTTTGGTACATGGATGCTGGGCTACCATGGCTAGCTACCATGGCTAGTTTTCAGTGTGCTCTAAAGCAAATGCAGACGACTGGAGAGAGAACATGGCAGAACTGCAAGAACGTTAAAAGCTTAGCAAAGAGGCCGGGATGGCAGCCCTTCCGATGGTGCCATTACAGCTCTTACACTCTTCTGTTATAGCTAGTTATTGGTGTTGGGAGGTTATTCCACTTCTTGAAGTTGTTACAGAGCCTGGGTTTGCTGAATAAAAGTCTAGACCCATTTGGTGCTTGGATAGTGGTTTGCCAGAGGCAGGTACTTTCTGACTCTGTTGTCAAGCTGACTGAAAGCTCTCGAGTTGTGGATATTGTTGTGCTGTTCTTGAGCTCATTAATCCTGCTGAGTGGTAGTATATTATTTTGGGTTGCATGCTCATGTGGCCATTGGTCAGTTTAAATAAGCTTGCTATTGCAGGTGTGCCCGTTGTCTCTTCAGGCTGGTTAGACTTTCCAGATGCCCAGTTTTTACCTAAAAATGAGGTTTCAAGTTCCTATCTTGTTTACACATCTTAAGAAGAAAACTACTGAAGTGTGAAAGGTAGTACCTTTATCTTTAGAAACAGCTGATTATATTAGAGGAATTCCAGGACTTTGTGACCAGCCAGCTTTCTGCAGGCTACTGCTAGTCCTTGAACCATAATCTGAGAATCGTTGAGCTAGAAAAAATTCTTATTAATCATGACAGCTGGGAGCAAAGCCAAATGCTGGGCCATAGCAGTAATAAGCATGCTGCTTATGTTAGACAGAAGTAAATTATTGATGTACTTAAAGTTTTACAGGTTTGGGATGTTGATGCATTTTTGTCTGAATTTTTTAAATAAATGAATAAAGAGGAAAGATGGTTTAGATACCTATTTCTTGCTTTTGTAGTAGACTGAAACTGTTGAAAAACTGGAGTAAGCTACCGGCCCCCAATATTAACTCCCAAAGTAGTGATATTTCTTGGGGTAGGGAAAAGAGCTTGGTGTCACTAAGTATTGCTGAATAAAACCATTTGCTTGGCTTACAGCAGCAGTCCTGAAACAGGAGATTACTCAATGCATACGGCATCCTAGAAAACAATAGTGTATTTTTGAATGCCATTGGCTTGGTGTTTGCTAAAATTTCTGCTTAATCTTTAACTAATTTATATAATTTTATGGTGAAACAGAAGCAGAGCAGATGGACTTTAAGAAAAGGCTTAAAATGTCTTGCATAACGAGAATTTACTGTGGGAATAAGTAATTGGTATAGGTATGGTAAAATGATAATAGTGTATACATCTGTGTAAAATAAAGTATGTGGTTGATAATAGCTGCAGATTGGCATATATTGAACTACTCTATTTGCAGGCCACTTATCTAGAGGATGGTACACTTGCTTTCAATCTCTTTTGATTTATTCTCCCCTAAATGTTTTCCATCAAATATGAGGTTTATATGTCGCAAGTCTAGATCTACTGTGTTTCTGATTTAAATACCCCTTAGAAAGAGTCTGTGGACTGCACTAAGGGGCATGTAGGACGAACTTGTTCACTTCCAGTTGATGATTTGTCCTTCTTAATTAAATATTAGTATCCCATACTGACTAATTAAACAGCTCAATTGAAATGGAGAAGTGTAAATTCTGTTCTTTAAGCTAGAACTGACACTGCTGCTGCAGTCTAGTGATTAGCAGCTGGATGCAAGTATAGTCCGTACATCAGGCTGAGTGGTTTGGAAGACCCTCTGACATTTGGGGATGTAACCTCAGCAGTGAACAGGTTGCTTCCCTTTATTTTGACTGACTAGTTCCCCTGAAATTGGTAGTCCCACGTTGTCTCGTGTCACTTAGAATCTATTTGCATCAAACTTTAGTGCTTTGAAAATCTCTTTGACCTCAAAGCCAGACTCCTCGGGATTGCACATTTGTCTCCCACTCTGCAGATACATGCATTATGGCCTTACATAATGGCATTCGTAGGGCATGTACCTTCCTTTGACACACAGACAGTGTGAAACGGTGCCACAAGGCAAGAAACTGGACTCTACGGGATACTAATTATTTTTACATGTCCTACTTATTTTTAAAAACCTTGTTCATAAAAAGAATAAAATCTACATTTGGTTACCACTCGGCTTGCCAGTCACCGGGCTCGTTGCCGTTGTACTGATTGCTCTGGACACAAGCTTCTGTCAAGAGCGGCTTCAGTTTCATAATGCCAGTCCAGTATCATTTTAATGTCATGCTGTTACTGATATATTTTTTCACATCAGGAAATGAAAAGGATTTTCATGAAGAACAGTGCTGGTTTTAGCTGTAAGATAGGATTAGTCTACTTTCCAATTCTTGTTTCTAAACAAAATCTGTGCCAACTGGAAGTTATCCAGTTGGTTGAAAAATGACATGGGAGCAGTTTGGTCAGGAATATTTGCTTTTTCACCCTGGGGTTTCTTCCATCTGCCTAATAAAACAATTATATCACTGAAAGACTGAAATTTCCTTGTCCGTATCCTGTCTGGTAGCGGACAGTACTAGCGGCTCTTGAGGCAGATAAAAACACTGCTTCTTTCTCTGCCCTTATGTACCTGATACAGAGCCAGGGTCTGTCATCTCAGTAACTCCTTCTTGGGTGCTGGGAAGCTGCTGACCAAGTCCACCCAAAACCTCTCTTCTGGCCTACACAAGCCCAATTTTCTGAAACGTACTAAATTCTTGATTTCATTAGGTACTATAACAGTATGAAGTTCTAGAGGCTAATTAAGCATTGTGGTATATAGTGGAAATGAAAATATGCTGTTCAAATTCTTTTAATTAGGCAGGTAGACCACTCTATGGCATTTCTTTGCTATTTCAGCATCAGTACAGCTTGGGATCCTGGAGTCTTCCTAAGACTGTGACCTTTAACAGGGGAGAAAACAGCCTCTCAAAAGTGTAAAAGTATTTTAAGCACTTTTTTTTTTCAGTGAAGTTTATTCAAACTGGAAAGCATCTTCAGTTTTTTGTAGGACAATGCTGAAACAGGTGTTACAGTGATAATACAGAAAAAGCATGGAGGGGGAAGAGTGTATCATCTCTGCTTATGCAGATGCTTTCCGTCCATTTTCTGCCGTGATCTGCAAAATCAAATTCACAGGTAAACTTTTCAGAGTGATAACAGCATTAAGATCAATTATACCCAGATGATGATAGCTCATCTCAGGCTCCTCTGTGGGCACCAAAGCAGTGACTGTGGGAGAATGATATACTTGCAGTCTTCTGTAGTTGCCTCTTTCAGTGCAATGTATAAATATAATCATTTTAGTCTACAGAAGTTTTGCCATTTGACGTTAGGAGGAAGAGACCTGTAGTTATCCTTTTTTTTTGTTTCGTTTTAAATGTATGTATACATAAACACACAAGTCTTTTCATTTCTGATAGCACAGCTCCTGTTGTGAGGAAAGCCTATCCTATGTAATAACAAAAGATTTTTTTTCCTCTTCAGAAAAAGGCATCAAGCTCAAATGTTTTCTAACAAACCATTAGTGAAGGAAGGACTACAAAGAGCAAAATAGGTTAAAAACAAAATACTGAATTGGTGATGAAGATGGATTTTCACTGGCAAGCTGTAGAAGGAGACTTTCATGGATCATAAAAGCCTTTTCTGGAAATAATTTTGCTAAACAGATAGCAGCAACTCACATTTTTTCTGGGTCTCAATTTAAGAGAGATGACGTAGTTTCTGAACTATGTTTTAAGTTAGTTTATTTCACCTTGTTTTTCTCTTCCATTATCCATTTTTTCCCACTTAGACCACTTCTGTATTTTAAAGTGAAATTAAGAACTAGAACAATTTAATGTATTTTAAGAAAGCTATATTGATCTCTGTTGTTAAGTAAGATTTGAAGGGGTTTGCTGTTATTAACCCAGCACAAAATGTGGAAAGCTGTGGTGTGGTGTGGTGTAAGCATCTCTCATGTGACCCTGGACCCTCAAATCCTTACATAGCCCATCAGGTAAAAATTTGATTGAATTGCTTTGAATGATGATTTTTTTTCTAGTTTTCTTTTTACCTCTTTCTTACGTGTTTATTTCTGATAGAAGGTACCTTTATTGAACTCTTTTTGTATACCATTAGGCTTGAAACGTATTCACATGTAGTTTATGTAGGTTTGCTACGGACTCTATTCAGTTGCTCAGCTGGAAATAGTGTATTATTGTCCTTGATCTTTACTGTACAAAGAGACTCCAGGCTTAGAGGCTGTAACTTCTAGGAGCTGTTCAAATGTATACAGAAAACAGACCTGCCTGAGTAATTTGCCAGTGAAGTGTAAGATGGGGAATGACAGATGGTCGAGACAGACTGGCAAGAATAAGAAACAGTCAAATAGTACAACCAGAGTGTTAGGCAGCGGTCACAGTACTGCAGATTCTGCCCACTAATTGTGGGCTGCAATGGCGAGGAGAAAGGCAAGATAGAGGCTCTTTGGTTTATGTTTCAGCGCAGAGGTGCAACGTAAGACTAATGCTTTGAGTGAATACTGGCTTCTACATTTTTGTTTCCGTGTAGACTCTTTGACTTTGTATTTGAAGCTACATTTCAGCTGAGATTTTTCTTTTACTAAACTTCTGAGGACATATATTGGTGGGTCAACAGTTTTCCCTTGTACCTTGTTTCGATGGTTAAATAACATTTATGGAGGAGTATGAGATTAGATTCTCTTCCACTCTCTTGCTTGTTTTATTTTTAATAGTCACTTTCAAAACTGTCAGTGTCTTTTCTAAATCCAGAGAAGTTGAAACTATATTTTTAGTCGTGTTAGTGCAGTTTGCAGTTGTTGGGGAGAGGGAAGGGAAAAAGCATTCCCCATGCCAGTGATGAGAAACAGCTGAAATGCTGTAAATGTTGATCACTGTAGGCAAAATAGTAAATCAGGAATGGGCAAGACAAGCATTTTATTTGTTTAAACTGTCCCATGGCTTTTTCTTGTTTATTTTTCTAGTTTAACTGGGTTGACAGAGACGGGGAATGAATGGTATGTATTTTATGGTTGCTTTACAACATTACAGTTCCAAGTGTATAAATACAGTTCCTCAGCTCTTAGTGTTCTCTTTATTATGTTCCGTTCTTGCATTTAGCATTCTGTTCAGTGAGGTCCTGATTCTGCATCACTGACAGCAACAGAGGTGTCTCCTGACACTTCAACAGGCTCGATAACAGATTTTTAGGAGACTGAGCTTTGATGCTCTGGCTGGGATTGTTTGTGCTTATAGAAGTAAGATGCTCCCGAATGACTTAGGGAGACACTGGTTCTACTCCCATGGTTTCCTGTAGGTGGGCACTGTGACCATAAGCGAGTCTGTCCTCGCCTCAGTGTAACCACAGAAGAGGGTGGTATACCTCAGGAGAGTTGAGGAGATGAAACTTCAGTTTTCAAAGATCACTGAAAAATAGTGTAATGAGATGGATATTTATGTAGCTTTTCTTACAGGCCCTAAGTTTATAGAGTTAGTATGAATATTTTTCACGCAACTTCTTATAATGCATAGCTTTAATCCTAGATTCCCGTGCAAATTTGACTACCAGTCCCTTATTTATTATTGTCCCTAGCACTTTAATTTTTTTTTTTTTTGGCTTTTCCAGGAAAGCCAGCTAACTATTCTTGTGAGAGATACTGGCTTGTGTCTACATCAGCATTTGTAGTCTGAGCTGGGGCTCCTCATGAGGCAACTTTCCTCTTGATTTTCATTAACTGTGCTTTTCCTTCACATCACGGAGCAGTTCATGAACTGGATACTTTTCAGATGAAATTAATATAGAAGATGCACTCCAGTAGTGTGCTTAAAATGCTCCAACTGCTAATGGGCATTCAGTCCATGGCACCTGATCAGAAAGTCCACAGTACCAACTGTTTTGCTCTAGAGATCTGCTCCTATTGGAACACCCTTATTGACAGAAATGGAGCAACTATTGGTAAAAATTAATTAAGGTTGTTTTTATTCCTTAGCTTTGTTTGCTAAATTAAGAGAATATAAACTTTAGGAATTATTGAAACAGGCTAAACATAGAGGCAGCAATTTGTTCCTTGTGCTACCAATTAATTGTTGGGCTTAAATGTTAGCAACAATAAGACAAAATTGATAGCTGGTATTGTACTATGTACATTCTTAAATCCAGTGCAGATGAGCTCCTTGGAGTTCGCTACATACATTATCTACTCATTTATTGTTTGAATTCTTAAACAAACAAAAAAAAGCTTTTTTTTTTTTTTTTTTTTCAGGAAAGTCCGAGTCTTTTCTTCATGTCTTTATTATTAGCATTTCTTTATCATTCTAAAGCCAAAATGTAAGGCCACTATTTGGAAAACAGAAACTGTATTAAGTCCTCCACAGACTTGTCGTTGCTTTTTTTTTTTTCCACTGCCAAATATGATGCAAAAGAGGAAAAAAAAGTAAGTATTGAGTGATGCTGCACAAAATGGTGGCCAGCACAGGAATCAAAAGTAGCTTCTCAGAGCAAAGAATGATGTCTCTACAGCACAATCCCTGGCACTGGGGGCAAAACTAACAGATCTAGTCAAAGAAAGTGCGCTCGGCCAGCCGGTTTGAAAGAGTGCTTCCAGCATTTTGGGGAGCTCATATGGCATCTGGAACTGGAGTACTTCAAATATGGAGTGTTTAAAAAAGCTGTTGCTGGTGATACAGTAAAATAGCAGTGTTCGTATAAAGAAGAAATGTAAAGTGTGGATTTTTCTTTTAGCTCAATCATTGGGTGTGAAATTGAATTGAGAAGTCTCCAAACTATATTAAATCACCCCCTTGGCATTGCCACAGGAACAATTTATTTCATCTTGAAGGAGCCTTTGGTTTCCAGATCAGTGGAGCTAAGCAGGAGGAATGTGCGTCACATTGAGGTAAACAGGGATGTGAGCTGGTTAAAAACAGAAAAGGCAACGCAGCAAAATTCTGTGCCCCTGACATTTGTCAGCCTCTTCTGAAATGTGAATGCTGTTTCCATTAAGCTTGGGGCAGATATCATCTCTGTACCTTTTGTTGTGCTGATGAGCTGGAAGCTGAACATATATTTATTTAGTTCAGGTGATTTTTTTTCAAGAGGTAAGTCTGTCTTGTTTGGTTAACCAGCAGGTTTGCAGTGCTATTATGCCTTGGTGGACTGTCCTCATGCAGGAGGACTGGTAGCGAGGGATGGCTTTTACTGCCTCAGTCCTGGTGTGAGGTGGAACTATCAAGCTGCTTCCATTTCCTACCTATTTTTGTCAACACAAGTTTTTGTGAGATGATGAATTACAAATGTCTATACCATAATGTGTAACATCTGTTATACTTTCTCAAAGTCTCTCTCTGGAACAAGACACCGAATCTGTAAGCAGTAAGCATTATGTCAAATACTTTTGCTGTCAGAATGATTTTGGCACAAAATGAAGGCAAACCCCTGGATGCAGCCTTCAGGATCTAAAAGCTCTGTGCAGACGCCTCCACCACAGCCCTGGTGTGTAAGGGTAACACAAGCCATGGACCAGGGCTCTGTGCAGACATGCTCTGTGGCCCATGTGTGTTCTTTTGGGTCGGTTCGCTGCAAAGAGCAGAGCAACAAGGTCACTTAGCATCACGTCTGGAATACAAAATGTACACCTTCACATAGTAAAACTTAAAGGTATTGAGACTCCTTTTCACATTACAGGATTGCAATAGTGCAAGCAAATCGGTCTTGATTTAACCGAAGAGAGCAAGACTTAATGCATTTTTTTAACATGACCCTCTCAAAGTCCAACCTTAATTTATTTTGGTTTATACTGTTTCATTTCATCTTTCGCTTACAATTTACCTGACCTTCACCCCTTAAAAACAACAGAAAGCCAAGCACAGAACAACAAACTGCAGGAACTGGGGTAGCAAATCTGGCTTGATTTGTTCGTGTACTGAGATAATTGTGCAATTTTGCAAGAGACTAAAAGTGCAGTGTTTAATATGAATAAATAAACCCAAGCTCTTATCACCCCTATCTCAATGCTCTAACTTCAGGAGGAGATGAGCAGAACTTTGCACTGAGTTCCAAGGTGAGAAACACAGTTTTAGACAGTATGGTAACCAGGTGGTCATTGCACAGTCGTTTGTAATTTTGGTAACCTGGCAAAATACCCAGTGTTCCCTGGGGTTTTTTTCCCTCTTTCAAAATCTCACATGTAGAAATGTTACCATCTTAAAATGTACCCTGATGAATGACAGGTGGAAGGACACCTTTTTCTATTGTGTTTTTTCATTGCTGTTTCCACGTACGGGATTGTATGAGGGATTCCCTTTAACAGAAGAAACCTTCTGCGAAGCAACATTCATACAGTAGTATTCAGTCTGAATATTTTATTCAAATAATTACCTGTCCCACTGATAAGGAGGGAGTAGGAAGATGTCACATTCTTGGCTACAGCTACCTTCAGTGAAAGGTAAAATAAAAAGCGAGGACTGGAGACCTGTGCTTTAAGGTGATGTCTGAATAAAAAAAATTGTGTTTTATTCTCCTGCCATTTCTTAAAGGCATGAGGACAAGACCATGGGAGCTCTTTATTCATCATCATAATCACTTTAAAATATTTCCTCCCTTTTCAGCACTCCTGGAATTTTAACTGAGAATCAGTAGTGCTTTTTCATATGCGCTTCCAAAATTTCCTGGTAAATTTTACCTTTTTAGAAGCAGAGAATTTGATCATTGATTAGGCTGTTGTTTACACTGGCTACTTGCAGGAGCTCTTGCCGTTTAAGGTGTTTTCACATGAGTTATATCAAGCTGCATGCTTGTTTTTGTGGCTCATGAAATAATCATTAAAAGCACTTGAGGTGAACCCAGTTCTTTAAAGTTCTGAATACACAAATCAGAGCCCCTTTTTCTTTCCTTATTCTTTTTTTTTTGACTTTCAGAACTACAGAAATCCACACTGCTGTCCTGTAATCTTTCCTTCCTATCCTTTTCATCAAAGTAATTAGCCTTTTTGCTACTTTTGGGCCAGTGGCATTTTGAAATTTTACGGGTCTAGTGCTAAATAACCTCCTCAATTTGAGCCTAAATCTTTTAATGGGCATTCTTTGTTTCATACCAGCACTGTTGGTTATTTTAATTTGGATAATCCCTTTCCCTTCACATCATTTACCAATTTCCTTTATACTTAGATGTAGCAGGAAACACATTTTACCTTAATTTCTGTTTCCCAAGGCGAGATCATCTACCTTTACCTCCTGTGATAGCCTCGCCACTTCTCTGATCAGCCTTGCAGTTGTCTTCTGTCGCTCTTCCAGCTTGCCTCCATCTTCCTCAATCCTGGATGAGAAGAGTCATTACAATACCCTTCATGTGGCATTGACATATCTCAATCCTGAAATTACTTCCAGCCGGTATTTTCTAGACTTCTGTATTATTTTTTTAAATGTGCCATTTTAGTGACTCCTTTATCCCCAGTAGAATTAACCAGAATGCCCATCGTCTTTGCTATAAATGGGGACTTAATCTGTTGGTAGAATGTTTTTGTTACTAGACTCGTTGGTGCACGACCTCTATATGTTCTATCAAATTCCATCTTTCTTCTTGTGCCACAGGAGGGATCTGCAGTGTTGCAAGCAGCATGGCTATGTGGAAATAGAAAACATTCGACTGTGAGAGATGAGTTTATTTCTTACAGCAAAATGTATATCTGGTACAGAACTAATTTCAGGAAAAACATATTTCATAATTGTAAATTATGTCTCAGTTTCTCTATTGTATACAGTTTGTTTCTTGGATTATCTTTTAGATAAACAAACAGGAAAATTAAAATGTGAAAAA
Organism: Sula dactylatra; assembly: GCA_013389905.1. NCBI lineage: Eukaryota > Metazoa > Chordata > Aves > Suliformes > Sulidae > Sula > Sula dactylatra. Next base: position 219,225 of record WEKW01012445.1, on the reverse strand, counting down.
TGCTTGCTTTATTTGCTTGCAAAACTCTAGGAAAAAGGATTAGGCTGAAGTTTCAAATCGCAGCCATCTCCTAAATCAAATGTGTAACAAGGGTGATAATGAGCATAAACACACTGAATAATAAAATGTAATTTGTGTTCTGAGTTCTAGGGCTCTAATCCAAAGCTCACTGATGTCTGTGGAAAGACTTCCATTGATGTGAGGTAGGCCTTGGCTTTTGTCCTGAATGAACACAATACCAGTGGAGCAATTCATGAAAAAAATGTTTGGAAATAAATCACAGGAGCTTGCAGTGTCGGAACCCAATTCACTTGCTAATTCAGGCAGTCATGTTTTACAATGCTTGTTGTGTCCATACTTTGTCATAGTCCCTCACATGAACTAACCAAATTCAATCTTAAAAAAAAAAAAAAAATCTTTTGCCACCACTGCTGTAATTGAAGGTTGTTTCTGGATCATTACTCTGATGTTTGAAACCTTCTTTAACTTCTAGTCTAAACCTATTTATGCCAATTTTTTCTACTTGTTTTATGCCAACATAGTCTTCTAGTCTTTATACAATATACTTTGTCTTTATGCAGTTCTGGTAAACTGCTGATGATTGAACATCCTCTCTCACGTTTTCCTTTGTTTTGCTAAATAAGTCGAGCACTTTTATTTCTTATTCAGGAAGTCGTTCCCTCCAGCCTTTATGTGAATCTATTCCCATTTGGCTTAATCTATCTGGGATACAGGCAACAAACCCTGCATTTTTAATGAGGTGTAATACTGCTGTATAGAATGTTGTTAATACCTTTCTTACTTTACTGGAAATACTCTTCCAAATATATCCAGTATTTTGTTTGTCTCCTTATGGCTGCATTTCACTGATCACTTTTCCTGTGTGACTTGCAGGATCTTGGTTCCCAGGTAAGCTCTCATTTAGTAGTAGAAATAGTTTTTAGTTCAGGATTGCAGAGTTTTGCCCTGGTACTCTGAGGCTTTTAGCTTGTGTCTGTTACTCCAGTTCTCATTTCTTCCTTGGATGGTGCTCTGTTTGTCCTTTGCATTGGCTGTCGTAAATGATAACAATCAAGCTTGAGTCATCAGCAGCCTTAATTAGTATGTTCCTACTTCATGCTAATTTTGTTAATTTAAAAAAAAAAAAAAGAGAACTCTAGAAACTGCTAGAGGTGGTGAATGATGGGTGATGGGATCTGACATAAGGTGACAGGAAAGAACTGGGGGAAGGTGCCCAGTGTTGGGCAAAGCAATAGCGAGATGAAGAGAGGGCACGGAGCCCACGAAGAAGTGAGAACTTCTGCAGTATTGGTCAAGTGAAGGCTACTCACATTTGCCAGAGCATTAACTGGGTCTCACGGAGACATACTTGGGATGGATGAAGACATGCCAAAATACCAGAAATAAATGCTTCACTCATGACTTTCTGCATTTTGACTTCTTAAGAGTAGCAACAGTGCTGCTTAACTTCAGACGTTCCCTTTTTTTTAGGAGTTTTCAAAGTATTCTGAAAGTTTAAAGACTTATTTTCTAAAAGCGTCTTAAAAATACTGAATCCTAAAAGCGCTTTAAAAGTCCTGAATTGAGAGGATTCTGAGTCTTGAATAATTTATCCACAAAACTTGAAAGGGAGAGAATTATTTTCTTTGGTCTTTAAAATGTATATGATAATTTTCTTATAGATTGGAATGACTCTGAAAGACTTTTATCCAGATAAGTACATTCAGCAGATATTAGAAGTCACAGGCAATAGCAATTAAGGCATAAGGCGTTTCCTGGGAATTAATATCAAGCTGGGAGGAGTTGGGATGGCTCAAGATGCAGCTGAGGGTCATTAACTGCAGTTGATGATTAATGACCTCTGCTGAGGTCATTATTATTATCAGCTGAAAATGTAGAAAAATTCAGATGTATGAATCTTTTTAATGGGAGATGCAGTTTCAGTTGGTGCAGTAGATGTGTCCCCTCTGTGGATAGACTGCCCTGTATTAATATCAAATAGAAGGTTTGATTTCCCTCCTCCCCCTGGCGTTTTTAGGAGTGTTAATCAAAGCTGAAACTCTAAAGCTGTGCCAGTATGAAATTGAAAAGTAAGCAGAATAAAGGCCATAGCGCTTTAATGTTCTCCCAGTATTACATTTGGTGTCCAGTACTTAATCAGCTTTATTTAGAGATACTCCCATCTGTCCCTTTCAGTGCCTAATGAGGGTGCATCAGTATTGTCCAGAAATGTGCCCAGAACATTCCTTGCGCTTGCTGTTCTTGGACCCACGTTTGAAATCACATTCTCCCTTCTTTTGCATTACTGCCCTACCCAGGATTGAGGTTCCGCGTTGCCACGCATGCTGTGTGCGAAGGGGGCAGGCACACGGGGCTGGCCGATGCAAGAAAATACTGCTGTGTCAGTACAGGGAGAATCTGTTCCCTAATAAATAGTCAGTCGTAATCGATTCTTACTTCCCAGTGTCCAGACAAGTCCATGCACGGTTTCTTCCATGGTTGGTGAAATATCTTTATGTGATGAATTATTTCATTGTTGACTTGTGGAGATACTGAGAGCTACTACAGGGGACTAGGAAATGTTCACCTTGCTGCTTATTTTTAGCTTATGTGACTTGTTACAATACCTTGATCATCTCATATATATATATATATGTAGGTAATATAGGTATCTTAAAGTCATTACCTTTAATTAGTTGCTATTATTTGTTATTTAGATTATACACACTAATGCGTGTTTCTGAACACTGCATAAGTCCTACTTTACACATACGCTGGTCCCCTGCCCCTTTCTCTCCCTTCCCCCAGCCCTCTTCCCCATGTCATTATGAAGGTTGTAGCATCAAAATTCCAAGCAGGACAGGACTGAGATGACTTCTGCTTTTGGCCGACCTTTATACAAATGTCACTGGATGTAGATTGCTGCTCAGGAAAATGGAATTTTGCAAAATTGTAAGCAAAGCAGTTAAAAACTTAACTCAGGTGTGAAATGTTGACAATCTGAACGTTTGGTGGTATGACTAGACCCTCTTGTATGAACCTGTCCACCTCACGCTGCCTGTGGGATTACTGCGTGCCGTTGTTCACCCTCGCCAAACCACTGAGCTCCCTCCTCTTTTTTTTTTTTCCTCCTCCTCCAAAGTATCTCCTGTGGTGAGAAGAAGAGGTGAGTGAGGTCAGACAAAATGAAATGAAAATCATGAAAGCTTAATAGACCACCGGGAGGTTCCTTTGAAAGAGTGCCAGAGATGGAATATCACTTATGGGGGGAGAAGACCACAGAGTTGGCACTGAATGAAAGGAGATCTGGCACATGCGCGTTAGTGTCTCATACTCCTTGCCACGAAACTGGTCTGTTTTCTTAGTTAACTCTTTTACAAAGGTATCATGCTGACAGTAGGCGTTCCCACAGTGCTATTAGTGCTCCCTGATGCAGCTTCACTGTGCTTCAGGATACGTTTTTCCAAGAACTTCAGGATTCTTTGTCTTGCTTGTAAGATCAACAGATGAGAACTGAAGTATTGATGAGAATACATAAATTGCATTTTCTGTTTCATCTTCTACAGCTTCTTCCAGTTATCCACACTAAGGGATAAGAATTTTTCCTGGATGAGAAGAAAAGAAGTTGTATTTTAAAACACGTAAAAACATGTTTACTTGCAGATATATTAAAGGCAATGTCAGGTTATTGTAATTATACAAACACCTGACGTAATAGCCCTCAGTGTATGAAATGGTGTGGCAAATCATCTCAAACACTGTTTTTTGCAGGATAAAGAACACTTAAAAGAAGGGGTTTTGCTCTGGCTGATTCACCATCTTCTAAGACTTCAAGCCTTGGTTGCAGTAGTTAAAATGCTAGCGCTTCGTGTGAGACTCACTGGATGGCAGTCTAAAATCTGAGTAAACACAAAGCCTAGACTAAATGATAACTGCTCCCTTTCAGTCTTAACATTTTATGAATCTACGCTTGTGTGAATGAAAAGACCTGTGCGAGTGTGTCAGAATTGATTTAAGGACTTTGGTTTTATTCAATGATGTGGAACTAGTCCTCTGCGTGCGCATAGTTTACAGACAAATTGCAGAGAGAGTTTGATCCTTCAGGGCTGCTAATGTACCTTGAATTTCTGTTCATCTGTAGGTCCATAGATGTGGTACACTTCAGACCTTTCTTTTACAGTGTCAAAATATCCGTATTTGTGTTGTGCTTTTGAACATGGAGTTCTACAGTTAAACGTTTTTAATATTTAATGTTTTAATGTCTTTGGGACACGTCACTGTTTTCAGTTATCTAATTTTTTCCCTGCTGATATAGGAACCCTCAAGGAATGAGTGTACATCTGTGCTAGGTATTTAAATGACGAAACATCCAGAAAAACATAGCATGCAGTAAAAAATGACCCTGCAGTGCTGATGTGAATGTAACCCTCAGTTACAGTGGGCCTGTCTTTGTCTGTTGACTCCATTGTAATTCAGCACAATGTTTGCTTTTGTACAGATGAGACCACAGTCCTCTGGTATTTTCAGTCACATGCCCTTTTCAGCTTCATTTCGTAAGTCACTGTCACAGTTTCTTTTACGAGAAGTTCCATAGCTGCTGGGTTCTCAATTTGAAGATGCCTTCCCCCAAACATTTTGCAGAGGTCAGCACTTCCAGATCAGCGCTTTCCTTGGTTTCTTTTCACAGAGCCTTTATTAGCCTAGGGACACCCACCCCCAAAGGCCGCAGGCTGAAACGTCCTGGTTAAACAGCTGTCGTCAAGTTTCAGATTATCCTTTGACACAGGCTGGTGTGACAGAGCACAAAGTTAATCTTCAGCATTATTTCTTTTTCATTTGCAGGAAAAATTTGAAGGCTTGTTCCGTGCCTATGATGACTGTGTGACATTCCAACTGTTTAAAAGCTTCAGGCGTGTGCGGATAAATTTTAGTAGTCCCAAATCAGCTGCTCGTGCCAGAATAGAGCTGCATGAAACACAGTTCAGAGGGAAGAAGTTGAAGTTGTATTTTGCACAGGTAATGAAATCTGGTATCTACTTCTACGTTAGTGCATAGCTTTTATAGAAATACTGCGCAGCAGTACTGAATAAAAGTAATAAATGTCCAATCTCTCTGCTAAAAAATTACTCAGATATCCTTATGTTGCCTGAGCTGTACCTGCCCAGTGGGTCTGCAGTAAATTTAAAGGACCACTTAGGACCCAAATTGCTTATTCAACACACAGAAGTTATAGAGCTTAGAACTGATTTACAACATGGGGTATTTTCTGTGGGTAACTCTCTAAACTAACCATAAAAATGGAGGTAAAGTATCATAAGTTCATAAAAAAAGTAGGGCTGACTTACTTATTTGACTGCAACCCTGAGCCACAGTCAGGCTTCCTCCTGCCTTTTTTTTTTTTTTCCTTACTGAATGTATGTGTTAATTTTCTAAAAAGAATTCAGTAAGTTCAAGTAAAAGGGAGAAGGTAGGGGCAGAAGAATACCCCCAGCCTGGTGGCATAGGGGATTATTTATATCCACCTGTTGGAGGTGTCAGCTGAGGGTTTCAATTCTTCTTGGCCAAGGGTGAGAGAACCCAGGTGTCCCACAGCCTTGGGTGAGTACTAGGCCCTAGGCAGGATGTAGAAAGGTGAGGGAGGTTGAGAACCGACCACCATCTCTTCTGAATATATTTTAATAAGTTGCTGTGGCCACTGTGGCTGATGGGATACTCACTAGTGCTTATAAGCAACATAAGTGTGCTTTGAGCTGCCAGATTGGTCCTTCAGAGGCCTTCACTTAAGGGCAGGCTCATCTGAAGATATCAGTCAATCCTAAGAGGTGGTTAAATTCTGAGCCTGTACAGCCTGTTTGGAATAGGAGCTGTTTTGAGCCTAGGCAGAAGCAGAATCTCAGAAAGATGGGAAACTACAGTTGTGAAAAAAACAATATGCTTAACAGGTTAGATGAGGTCAGAAGATCTTACAGTTGGATTTAGGTGTTGATAGTCTACCTCAGTCCCATTTTATCTGCCTTAATCTCCTTGATCTGGCTCTGAATTTTTTCTGAAAGGTTTCAAAACCTGCTGTTAAGCAAACCTGAGAATCATTTCACTCTAACTGCGCAATCAAGAGGTTAACAGGAAACTTGGGATAACACAAGAAAAAGAAAAATATGCATAATAATGATTAGTCTCCATGTCTAAACTGATTTCCTGCAAAGCCATTTAGTTATCTGCACTATGCTCTCCAGTGCATGCAGTCTTAAAAGAGCTTATTGTGTCCAGGGAATGAATATGTGGAAGCAGCACAGTGTCTGGAGCAGTGTATGTTTATATGGACCTGAGCCAGACTGAATAAGCACTTCCAGAACTAGAAGTTCTGGGGAGCATGGAGTTGAGAGACCCAAACTGGCTTTTTGCAAAACCCATTGTGTATCTCAGGCTTGCTGCCATACAAATGCAGTTTATTGCTTCTGGGCCTGAGCTGGTTGTAAATTTGTACAGGTATGGTTGTAGTATAATTCACTGATGTTGAGGCTTCTTTAATATACCAGAAAAAAGCAGGAATTATCAGTTACTGATAGGCCTAGGTGCAGGACTTACTGGTTTCTTGTCTAATGTCTGTTTTTATTCAGGAGTTTAGGCCAGTAGATCACAACAGTATCTTTTCAGCCTCAGAAGTCTCGGAACTAACAGCTGTGGATACCAAAGATTTGCATTTATCCTCAGAGAACATGTAAAATAGGCACNATTTACTGTAAAGGAACTGTCTGTAAGGCTGAGATGGAATTCATCTCCAGGCCTTCTCTGCTGACACTGACACTGAAACCCTGCCTGGGTGGCATTTGGTATTAGAAGTGTATGATTTGAGTAATCATTCCATTTACTCATCTTATACTAAACAGTGTATTTGTTATGCTTTAAAGATTCAGACCTCTGAGACAGATGGAGACAAGCTTCATTTGGCACCACCACAGCCTGCAAAACAGTTTCTCATCTCGCCTCCAGCCTCCCCACCTGTAGGGTGGCAACCAATAGATGATGCAACACCTGTCATCAACTACGACCTCCTTTATGCAGTTTCTAAGCTAGGACCAGGTAAGCTTGTGGTCCTTGTATGAAAATGTGTCAGAAAAAGCAGACGAGAAACAGCAATATGGAGAATAACTGTAGAGGAAGTTTCAGTAAAGCCTGTAAGCTGGGTTAAAGCTTTGGTCTTAAGTCGATGTATGTCAACTGGCTCTTTACTTAAGAATGATTTTCTCCATATGTATGTACAGAATTATATCCTGTCTGTAGCTCGTGAGTGCTATTCGATTGAATAGCAGATCAAAGCTTATTTACACAATTTATTGTGCTTGGGTTTGTGCTTGGATGAGACAACTGATGATTTATGCGGAGACTGGACAAACGCTTGTCCATGAACTCAAGGAGTTTTTGCTTTAAATCACATCTGCTCAGTACTGCTTTCCAAGATGCAGAATATCTCATCAAATGTTTAGGCATCACTGCACCTCCACCAGAGTGGGGAATCGCTCACATTAACAAGTTTGTCAAGAGAGAACTACCATTCCCCAAGCCCGGCAGGATTGCTCTGTTGGGACTGCCCATTTTCTCTCAAAAACTGTATGTAGAAGGGATGGGATGAGTTGCAGGCTCTATCAAAATAGGGTAGGTATCAATGGATAATGCAGATAGACTTCATTCTGTCTTCCCACCTTCAGCTAATGCCAGGAACTGAAGCTAGCTGGGATTTTCAAAACAATGTTTTCCTTTAGAAAATGCTTACCTGATAAAACTAAAACTTCTCATAGGAGAGGATTACTTTCGATTTAATCAAGTCATTTTTACAAACAGTTTTCTTTCGAAGCTGTTAAAGCATCCTCTTTTAAAATTTTCAGAATGGAAAAGGTTTTAGTTTCAGGTCTAAGCAGTATTGTTTAGAACTTACTTAAGTCTAATTTACATTTTTAAACCATAAGAAAAAATAGGTTGTTAAATTATTTTCGTATTGAAATAAAACACTTCAGGTCCAGTCTAGTAACAACTGGGGGGGGGTGAGCTCATGAAAATTATCAGAGTTTATTTTTGAAATTCTTGTGGGATGAGAATGTTTTTCTCCCCAGCTGTGCTGAAGATGTTCTGAGACTAGCTTCCAACTGCAGGCATCTTATCACTGGGGCTTTTGTGTAACTGCACCAGAGCAACCCAGAGCTGAAGTGCATGGGGTGCAGGAAGAGATGTTTCGTGATTCACGAGGTTTGCAGGATCATCTCGTATCTTTTTCACGTGGGATCTCTCACAGGGGGAAAATATATATCAGGAGAACATCAGAGATTCCTGTGTTTTATTGCTCTTCAGCAGAAAAGCCCACAGAAAAGGGCTGTCAGGTGTAACACTTCGTACTATATTGCATATTATTATTCCCAGAATTGATGCTTTGCTTCTAAACTGCTGAATAAAAGAAAAACAAAAACCTCCTTTTTTTATCTTCGATGCAGCAGTGTTATAAATGAAAACATGTAAACAAATTCCCTAGCTGGCTGGGTAATAAATCAATTCCTGTTCTAGAGCAGTGGAATGTGAAATATCACTCATTGTCCCACACTCTGGGACAGCTTTGCGTGAAGGTCATATTCACCCGTATTTAAGGAGCCTGCAGGGAGCAATATGAAAAGTCATTGTGTGCTCTCATCTTTCTATTTTTAGCACTTGTTAGAGAGATCAATTTTAGTTAACTGCAGTGACGGCTTTAAAATAGCGTTGCAGTTCTCTCTCAGTTGTGCATTTACTATGTTTAGAATTTCATTGAAAAACAAATCCCACCAAAACTCATTTCTCAGTAGCACGTTAGTAAGCCATACTGCTGTACATCAAATAACACTGTTAGCCTCAGCTACGTTAGATGGTTTTTCATTCAAAAAACAATTAAAAAATGTAACGGTTTAACTCACTGGCACAGTTGTTTACAGAACTCTGAATGTTAGAGCCTGACTTCTATGTCTTTTAACTCATGAGGAATCTTTGCTATATTAAATACACTGATTTGGTAAGATTAATAACTGAAGACCAGGAAAACTCATCTGAGCATGTAAATAGTGAACAGTTTCTTTGCACGTCCTCAGTACAAGATGACTTCTGCTGACCTACTTCGCTGGGAATGTAAGATACACCACTTGGACACAGACCCACGCTACTTTCCCATTCCATGAATACAGGTCATCTCCTTTCACAGTAAGCTGCCATAATCATCATAGCCACAAAATTAAGAGAGTAAAACTGTCCTTAGGTGCAAAGGTTGGGGGATTTCCTCCAGAGTAAAATGAATAGGTTGGAAAACCTAGTTAACAGATGTGCTGTGTGTTGTCTTTCTCCAGGCTCAGTTTTGGGACAGGTTTGGGTTTGGTTTTTTTTCCATCTTGTGTCTGCAGCAATGCCTGTCTGGCATCTCAGAGGTCTAATGGAAAAGATTTCTTGTTGCTGTGCACAAAAGGAAGCTGGCTTTTGATCCTTGACATTAAATTGAGGTCGGGAAAGGGTGCATTTACTTCTTAGGGAAGACCATGGCATGTTTAAGTTTCTGGTTGAGTGATGTGTATTCTCACTTTCTGCAGATGCAGAAGTGGAGCTTTAAACAAGGCATGAACAGAATGCTGTAGACCAGTCAGAGCCAGCAACTGTGTCTGTGCCTGGTTCTGACCACCAGCCTACAATTTTTTCCAGTGTATTGCAAATAAAGAAGTGTGGTTATTAATTTCACTGATGAAAAACACTTGACTGTCAAGAGAACTTCTACTAGTTTAAAATACCCATGAAGATAGAAAGGCATTGTACTGAACTAGGGTGGTAATTTGGCTGTTTGCCTATCAGGCCTAGGTTCTGTCACTGTCTGGCCTGATTTGGACCTCTTTCCTACAGGAACGCCTGCAATGTACCAAGCTTGTCTAGGCCCTCGTGTCTTTCTTTTCCATAGTATTTGCTAAGGTCTTAGTTTTATCCCACTGTGGAATACATGAAATAATTTTAGACTCACAGGATCATGGAATGGTTTGGGTTGGAAGGGACCTTAAAGATCATCCAGTCCAACCCCCCTGCCATGGGCAGGGACACCTTCCGCTAGACCAGGTTGCTCAAAGCCCTGTCCAACCTGGCCTTGAACACTTCCAGGGATGGGGCATCCACAACTTCTCTGGGCAACCTGTTCCAATGCCTCACCACCCTAGTAGTGAAGAAATAAGAAATTTATATTATAGTATATATTAGTTTGTAAGGGGAGGGGGCGGCAAGAATCTCCAGGTCTAGGCTATGTGTATACGCAGCAGAGCTGCTCCTCTCAAAGAAAAGGCAGCTATATTTGCTCTGCCATTTATTAGTGCAGCAGTTTACAAACCATCACTATTGTCCTGGCACTAGAGTAAGCCCTTATTTTCTGGAAAGCAGTCCTATGCCCTCCCTATCTGCCCTCCAACCTGCATATTTCTTCCCTTCTTCCCCCATTGCTTCTTTCAAACCTGTTACCCCAATTTCTTCTCAACAGACTGCCCTGTACTCCCTCATGTTCGAAGTCTGTACTCTTCAGAGTGCCTTTCCCAGGATCCTGGGTGCCACCCTGGCCTCCCCTGGCCCATCTCACCCCCTGCTAGCTGCTCACACAGCAGTTGCCCAGACAAATTGCCTTTCTCCCATGTCTTTGGTTGACGGATGATGGCTCTACTGATGAGGTCTGCGCTGTACAATATCACACAATATAGGTCAGGGTGCTGAGCACTTAACTGCTCCATGCACCTGCCTCCACAATTTCAGGCACTATTTGAAAACCATTGTAGGCTGGGCCCTGTCTCCCGTAGCCCGTATACACAAATTTGTACCAGTTTCAGTTCTCCACATTTCCCTGTCCTTCATCAGCATTCTAACAGGCTTTGCACCTCCTAAATGCCCTCAGGCTACACTCTAGGCCATGTAAAATACATTTTTCACATTATGAAAGCACTGTTCTGAAGCGTTACACATGATGGCTCTTAGGTCCACAGTGGTACCTTTTGGGACACAAAGCAGACCCTGCAGCAGTCTGTGCCACTTGGCTGCAGGGTCTGCGAATGATTAGTGGTCAGAGGAGGGGTTAGGTCAGGGTTTCACTTTTGTCTCTGAGCAATTAAGAAGTAGCTATTCCTGCCATGCTCTAGCTGGGCTTCTTGAGGAGGATGCGTAGCTCCTACCCCTGCTCCACCCTGGGTTTAACTCACTCTTGCACAGGGAATGGGAAAAGGGGGACGGAAGAGCAGGACCCTGCCCACTAAATGCCGCACACAGGGATTTCAAACCATGTCTCACACTGCAAGTTTTCTATGCCCAGGTGTTTTCAGACTCTCATGTTTGTTCTCACTGATTCAAAGGAAATACTAAATACTCATATGGCTTCCAGAGAGGATTAAAATGGGCTGGAGGGGCAGTCAGATAGGTGATAGATAAAATTTTCCATCTCTGCCCTTCTCCCCTCTGTTCTGTGGCTGCTTCTGCCCTTCCCTCCCCTTGCCAGGGGCAGAGTACACAGAGCTGCTGGGTGTGGAAAGCTTTCCCTCTGCCTTGTTCTGCTGGCTAGTAGAGGACAGTGCCCTTCTCCTGCAACATCAGTAATGGGCTTCCAGAGAGTGACTCTCCATCCGGCATACGGCAGATCCATGCAGTACTGGTACCATATGGGATGGGTTGCTGTATCCCTCCCAACGAACCTATGCAAAGAACCACCCGTTATTTGCACTATATTATTTGTAAAGCACTTGGATGAAGGGACTGTAAGTGGAAGGTGCTAATGACATGTTTAACATGGAATGGACAGCTCTGAACCCATTAACCCTTGATCATGATCAGGGATGAGGTAGCTGTGCAGTATCATTACCATTTCTTCATTATTAAGTGTATAAACATAACTCTGTTGGACAAAAGAGCCTCATTAGACAAGAGATGCATCATCAATGAAAGGTCATAGTACTGATTCACAAAAGGATAGAAAATCACATGCCATTATTTTTAATCCTGAAATACCATTAAGTTGCTTTTTTGCTTTTCTTGCAGTCATCTTTCTTGCCTCACCTGAGGCTGCAGCTTTGCTTGTGGTTAATGTGGTCACAAAAGGTAGTGCCAAGTGACATAAAAGCAGTTGGCCCTATTGTTGAAAGGTGAAACTTCAGATTCCTGTTGTTTTTCTTATGTGAAGCAAATGAATGGAGGAACTTCGCTGCTATTTTCAGGGGTTTGTTAGGAACGTTTTCTGACAAATCTGTATGGTGGAGGTGCCGCAGCTTAATTCTTCCCTGCATTATATCCTGAAGGCAGAGTTTAGATGTTAAAGCATATTTGATAAATTTTGTGATGTTTTTCTGAGTAAATTTATGTGAGTTCCATTATTATCTCGACTACGTGAATATTTAAACAACTTGGTAATAAGGGATAGAGGTAGCCTAAAGACTGCTGGAGGAGGAAGATGCCTCTCCCCAAGAGTCCTTTGGCGTAACCTGTAAGAGTTCTCCAGGCAAGTGGGAGAACCAGGAGTGGTGGGGCAGTGTAGGGCCTGAAAACGCAAAGGAGGCAGCATCAGAGACAGCTGAATGAGGTAACTGGACAAATGCTTGAGTGATATTAACTACAGAGGTTGGTGAGTCTGAACTATGCTAGCTCGACTTGCTGCTCTTAGCTAGGGACTACCAATGCGTTGTAAACATAACTCAATTGCAGCGATCCAACCGTTACTTCACTAGCTTAACTGCCATGGATTTAGCTCATTATTTTTTTTTTTTATGCTGGAGGTGTTGTTTAAGAGGTAAGAAAAAAAACATAAAAAAAAGGGGAAGGGAAGGGGTAATCTGGCTCTATCAACTGGATTTTTATTTTGTACTTATTACCTTAGTATTTTTCTGCAGACGATGGTTACATTTAGGAACAAGATACAGCTGTATAAAAGTCCCACAGTTACTGCTTTCCTGTTCCTAGCTCAGCCATAAATAGGTTTTCTGCAGTTTGAGGCAGAGTTCTGCAGGCATGAATAATCGCAAGTACAGAACTGAGTCTGTAGCTCATTTATGCTCAGAAATAACTGTATGCCTTAAAAACCTAATTTATGAGTGCATCACATTTTGATTTGCAAAGTGACATTAATTGCTGTTGCAGTTACTTGTGCCAGAGGCATATGAATATTTTTCCTTGTGTCTGTACTTACTTCCACTGTTCTTTTTCAGCAGAAAGAGTCCTTCTGGGAAGGATTTGAACAGTAAAAGAATGTGGCGTTTGAACCGGGATTATTACCTTTTAAGAGGGCAGTGAATCTGATTTACTTCATGGTGCTGGTGTACGAGGAAAGGGCCCGGTGTTGTGTGTGCACAGCACTGCAGAGCCGCCTGTAGCTGACAGTGACCAATGTAGCTTTCAGTGCTGGTTGGCAGCATTGACGTCAGCCCATAGCTGAGAAATTAGCTGAAGCCCACAGGGAAAATAGGCAAAGAAAAACCATATAATTTCTCAATGCAGCACAACCAAGCTATTTCTCTTTTTGTATTTTAGCCTATCAGCAAGACCTGTAATGCTTTGCTCAATTTGGATTCAGAGGAAAGGTTGCCAAAAATAGAGCAGTTAAATGTCAACATTAATGGTATCACAGCAGTAGAATATTTCTCACAGCAAGATGCCTGACTTACAGCTATTATTCACTAGTCGCCTCCTATTTTTTAGGCAAAAATACAGCATGTCCTCTAGCCCTAGGCCACCCAGTCTTATCTGTACCAAGAATTTGTCAGCACAGGCAGCATGCAATGACAGTGCCAGAACTGCATGTGCTAATGCAGGGCCAAACCTGCAACCCCTTCCTCACACAAATTACTCTGCTATAATGTTGTCAATAATCAAAACTCCAAATTAGTGAAATGAGTAACATGAGCAAACCACAAGCGTCATCATACAACACCTAGCACTGCCAGCTTCTGCCTCTGATGGCATTTAGGAGCTGCTGCACCACAAACACAGGTCAGCTAGGTATATTGGGACCTCACCTTTGTCATCTCAGAATATTTTTCAGGCAATATGCAGTGCTTTTGGAGCAGTCTTATGAAAAAAAAAATCCAAGCTGTTTTGCGTGTGGTCACTTTGAGCCTATTTGAATTTAACTGTGGCTTGTGAGCCTTGGAGATGAGAGTGATGATAAATAGTCCAAAGGGGGATAGTGCATTGTCTGGAATGGTTTCTAGTTTTTAGTACTGCTAACGGGCGTTTTTCACTTCTGAAAGACCAAGTCATCCTGTCAGAAGTGTCACCATTGAGAATTTTTTCTTTACAGTCTTAAATTAATTCCTTAAAATTTAATAACCAATACTGACTTACATCCTGCGTATAATCTAAAACATACGAAGTGCCAGCAGACTGGATCCAGGACTGGAAGTCCTAGGTCTGATCCTGATTTTCCTTTGTTTGCCTGTGGACTCTCGCAGGTAACCACCTAAGGCATAGGTATCTTCCTTGCAGGAGTACTGGGTGGAGACTTAAATAAGGAATGTACATAGTTAGGAAATCTAATGTACAGTTTAAGTGTTTAGCCTGCTAGTGAGCATTTATAGACTGTACTCTGTAATCTTATCTGTAGAGACAGAATTTGTTACAGCCCCAGCTAAAGAGCCTTGAATCTCAAAATCTGTCTGGAGCAGATAGAGTCGTAGAACCATTAAGGTTGGAAAAGACCTCTAAGATCATCAAGTCCAACTGTAAACCCAACACCCCCAGGCCTCCTGAACCATGTCCCCAACTGCCACGTCAACACGTTTTCTGAACTCCTCCAGGGATGGTGACTCCACCACCTCTCTGGGCAGCCTGTTCCACTGCCTGAACACTCTTGCAGTGAAGAAATTTTTCCTAATATTCAATCTAAACCTCCCCTGATGCAGCTTGAGGCCATTTCCTCACGTCCTATGTACCTTTTTGTTTCTGGAGTGATTGGACCAAGTGTTGATGTCTGTCTAGAGGCAACAAGTTGCAGAATCTAGTGGACTTTAAATGTGACTGAGCCATGCTAGACTGAAAGAAAACAACATCAAAAAAGAATAGCCCCAACCCAACAGGTATGACATGACTTCAGACCAGATGTTTGACAGGTTGGATTCCAGTCCCTCTTCTTAACTAGGAACTTTTGTGTTCTCTCTCCTCTTCGTATTTTTTTCCTTAGTGCAGTTGGCCGCTAATGTTGGTGCAAAACACCTTTATAGACACCAGGGTATTTTATTAAGCCTTACAGACTGATGATCTCTGCTCCCTGGGGGCAGGATCCCCAGAATCTGTTGTGACAGCTGATACAGTCTAGGCATGCTTGTCCTCACCTGTATTTAGAAGCAGCACACACTCATCTGCTCTATCCAGGTGCAGGAGTATTCTGCAGTCCAAGAGTGCCAGGGTCTGTGCTGCTATTCAGACTATTGTCTTTTCATCTAACTATTTTTCTGTGCTTCCAGGAGAGAAATACGAGCTGCACGCAGGAACAGAGTCCACTCCCAGTGTGGTAGTGCATGTCTGTGACAGCGACATGGAAGAAGACGAGGACCCAAAGAATTCTCCAAAGCCAAAAATCATTCAAACTCGGCGCCCTGGTCTGCCACCTCCTGTATCTAACTGAGCCTCTCCCGCAGAAGCAGCACTTCTCTCCTCCAGCACAGCTCTTGTTTTTTTGTTTGCTTTGTTTTGTTGAAAGGTAGCCATTGCCTTTTGAGTACCAGGACTTTAAACTCATTGAAATCCCTTCACAGTAATCAAGCCTATGTAATAAAAGGGCTAGGAAAAAGATCTTTGTATATGTAACCATATCGCACACCAACTGATAGATTTTTCTGGAAAGGACAAAACAAAGCTGAAGAAACAAGGAAGGGTTTCAGTTTGAGGATTTTTTTCACAGCTATAATTTGCATGCTGAAACACCACTAACAGAGAGATCATTCAGGGTGGGCAATTGGGACGATATCAGGCTGATATTCAAACTCTCAGAATACTTGCTAGTGCCCTTCATCAAGCAGCCTGCTCCTCTGCCCTCCTCAGTTCCCCAGCAGACCTTAATCTTTTCCTTTTTGGTTTTTTTTTCCTAATTAAGGGGTGTGTGTGTGTTGTTTTTTACCTCTTAGCAGCTTGGTGGCCTTTTCATCACCCTGGAATTTTCTGTAAGGGATACTATCTTTGCAACATTTTTAGAAACAGCAGAAAAACACCCTCTTCCACCAACAGCTGTAGAGTGCGCTGGTCCTTACTGGTGGCAGGGATGTGAGACAGAGTTTTCCGGGCTGAAGCGAGGGGCAGCAGCTTGCTGGAGGGTCTGGTGTCTTTCGGGCCTTTTCTCTGAGGAGGAGGGAGCCAGAATATCAATAGGGATTGTCATTTTATCTTCCATAAACGTATGAGCAGTACTTCCCTGAGTTTGAGGAAGAAAGAGAAGCTAACTGACTGTGCATTTAAGATGGGATTCATTGCTCTCTGTCATAGCTGTAAGTTCTAGTATTGATACAGGCTAAATGCTTTCCTAGTGGTGTGTTGAATAGCCCTGAAACTGTTAGTAATTACTCGTACATCTCTAATATTCAGACCTTTTCCCTCCCTGCTTCCTGTGCTTTAAAGCCCTTTTTGAGCTGTATGCAGTTTGGGTTTGTGGAGGTGAGGAGAGGTTAGTTGGTGTTCTTTTGTTGGTTTTTTTTTCTCTTTTTTTAGGCCAAAGAAAACAGGACCATAATTACACACTTGAAATTAGACTGCATGCAATTGAATCCCCTTTTTTCACTATGTCCTGCATGTTTCTTTCACTTGCAATGTATACTGGGTTACAAAAATTGTTCTGTGTTTTCATCATGGCTGACAGCAGACAGATACTGGATTCCCTGTCTGGCAGACCTTCCATGATGATTTTTTTTATGCGTACTTGTCATTTTGAGAACATATTTTCTAGACATTTGAGCTCAGATTTTGCATATATTTAAGCATGCGCTTAATTTATGCACATGAGTAGTTCCACTGAAATTAATACTGCAGAAAACTGAGCATATGTGTAAGATACGGTGGGATTTTTAAGCTAATTAGCTGCAGCTGTACTCCCAAAAGTGACTATAAAATGGCACAGCGAGATTCCATGGTTTAAAATCCTTTACAAGTTAAAATAAGTAAATACATCTTGGAAGCTCATTCTGGGATCTGAAAAGTCAGCTTGGGTTCTGTAATCAAGATTTTTGTCATAAAACCTAATGATCTGGTTTCTGAGGGAGGGTTCCGTTCCACCCTTAATTAGCAGTAAGGCTCCAAGCTTCTGCAGAGTCAAGTCCCCTTTGCTGGGTTATTGGCTTTGTGGTACTTCAGGAAGAAGAGTGTGTTGCTTTGTCGGTGAAGACAGGAGGTACCATTCTCTATATATGCGGTGAGGACGTTCTGAGAATGAGGACTTACCAGTCTCATGTAGTTCATTCTCTGACCACTGCAGCCCCGTAATGCTCCTGGTGAGATGTAGTGCTTTACTTAGCATATATCTATAACGTGATACTTGTTACTGCATTCTGGACATCGTCGTGCGTGTGTTACGCTAATAGAAGCACGTTAAATACAGCAGAGACTGGACAAAGAAATGGGGCTTTAGTGTCCTCATGATATCTGTGTAAAGTTGTCTTAAAATAACTCCTTAGAAGTTTCACTTCAATTATTTTTTCAGTGATGGATTTATAATTGGTTTAAATAAATAAATTGTCACTCACTGCTCTAGGACTGTAACCTGATGTTCCTGTTGAAAACACCATCACAGGCCACCTACTATATTTCAGGAGTAACACCGTCTTACTTGAGAACATACAGAATGCCAGGGTCCATGGGTTTTAGACCCATATAAACAGGGAGAGTAAGATTTAAATGCATAAGATTTTTTGTTGATATATCCTGTAAGGAAGAAATTACTGGCCACATCCTCAAGTGATGTAAGCAGTCAGAGATCATCTCCAGTCAAAGTTGATACTCTGGATTTTTTTACATGCAAAAGTGCTGGAGGCCGAATCTAGTCCTTATATCCATGTTCTCAGACTTTGGAGAGACTTGGTTCTGAACGACGGACTTGGGCCTCAAATGATGTAAAACTATACTGCAGATTAAAGCATTGGATCTTAAATATTCTTTCCTCAAAGTGCGTTTTTGGACAGATTTAAGAACAGGCCCCATTCAATAACCATGCTTTGTCTTGATAAAACTACCCAGGAGGGAGTGGAGCACAGCTCATTGGTTAAAGCACAGAAATAGAAACACAGCTACAAACCTGAAAACTCAAAGAAGCCCATTTTAACTGTGGTCAAAGCTTATGTATCACCTTGATATGATAAAGTAACAGTCAGCATAGAAAAATGTTTCGGGTATTATGGAATAATGTCCCTATCATAAAAGTATCAGCATTTGTGACTCTTAGGAGAACCTCGTATTTTGCTAAAGGCTGGTTCTTGCCTGGCGCAGAAGAAAGGCTTCTTTCAAAAAACGCTGACCATCTGGAAGAGTAGCTGTCCTATTTAATTCAGTACTTCTCGGATGGAGGCCCTGCTTACTTCAGCAGGAATTTTCTTTTGTGAGCTTTCTCCCTCCAACTTGCACTTTTCACAGGGTGTCCGCAGTGCTAAAGTAGATTCTCTTGTGTTGTAATGCTAAAAATAAGAATTTGAAATCTCTGTGTTACATTCCAGCTTCTGATGCACAGTGACGTAGACGATGTCCCTTCCATTTCCCTTCCAAAGCAGGAGCCCGGGGGAGCGGCTGCCAGCAATGCCCTGGGCCCCTCTGTTGGGTGGACCTTGCTCCTGCTGCTGGTTGGAAATTAAGGAAGGAAATCGAGGGAGTACAGTTTCTGTTGCCCGCTGCCTGCTTGTCCTTTCTGACCTCCTTAGATATGAAATCAAAATTTTAATGACTTCCTAAGCACAGTTAAAAGCATGAGAACATTTACAACGCACGGAGAAAGGGTATTTTGGAATCTGCTCTTTTGGAACAAAAGAACAAAGAATTTCTGTGGCCTTGATTTTTGTAATTAAGACAAGGTAGTACAAACTCCCCCCTTCCTAACGTACACATACACACTCAAGTACACTTTGTTTTCAACAAGAAAACATTGCAAGAGCATCCTTTCTTCAACCATAACAAGTCTGCAGATGTAGTTATTGTGAAGTGCTTTATATTATAAAAATGTGCCCCGTGGATAAATTGTTTGATGTTTATTTGATCCTAAATTGGGTGGGAGGAGTGGGTTGGTTTTATTTTGGTCTTTTCCCCCCCTCCCTCCAGCAACAGCGAAAAACCTTTCTGCCAAAAGACTGTTCTTTGTACAGAGTAACGGACTGAACCATCTTGCAAGACCTGATTACAGTGGTATGTCTGAGCGCCGTGACAGCTCATGTTAGCATTTCCATTATATTGTACATACTTTTGAAATATTCTAATTAGTCATATTTTATAGGAGTATTAAACAGCTATTGGCTAATTAATCACTTTTACACTTGTATAATTCAGAGCTTAGTTTAAAAAATAAATATGGCAAACAATATTTTTGCGTTCTGCTTGCATTGGCATTTTGAAAAGCAACATTTAAAGAGTTAAAATGTATTAATAAACTGACCTGTATGGTATATACCACTCCTCTCTTAACTGGTAGAACTGAATATGCTTAAATGTGTGACAGAGGCCAAACTCCATTTCAGCAGCAATTAGGTAAAACAGCCCTCGTATTGGCAGGATATGCCATCTTCCATTTTAAACTGCTGCAGTTTCAGAGAGTCATGTGAACTTGCACTGGTTTGCTGCGAATTTGGCTAGGTGTACGCAAAAAAAGGCATCAATCTCTTGCGTCAATTTGTACTGGATGTTGCAAAGGATTGGAAACCAGGAGAGGAGTTTGCTGATTAACTGTCTAGGGAAATTCTTATATTTGATCACTCAGATCTACATTTGGAAATTGATTTTTTTTTCCTGGGTGCCAGACAGTTTCCCCACAGGTTATTGTTTGTGATTCTGAAAATTAGATCCGCTTAAGAAGTCTCATTGGAAATGTAAGCTCTGAGCTCACTGATTCGTTTTGAAAAGACAGGCCTTAACATCTGTGTTTTGATTAGAAAGAGTAGTAACAGTCATCTTCTTACGAGTACTTTAATGGTAAAATGCACTAGAGGAGGCACGATTTATTCTTCAGCATTAAGCCACAAAGGAGCTTTCCCCACCTACAGTAAGGTTCTTCATCTGATCCGACTGAATTGAGATGTTGCATTACCTACATGCCGATTGTGGCTCTTGTCGTCTGGCACTGGACACAGCACCTGGAAATAAGCTTCAAGGCTTCCGTGGTGAATGGTGAGGAGCTGTGTGTCCCAGAAGATCCCAAACTGGTCTTTGGTTGAGAACACGACTGTCTGTATGCATGTAAGTTTGGTAAACACTTAATGTGCACACACAAATAGGCAGTATTTATTTATTTATACTGGGTATTTGTGGATGCAGGTGATAATGTGCAACCTGACCTGCATGATACCGAGTAATGGGAGTTAAGAGTGTTTCTCCCAGCTGCAGGAGGAGCCTGAGGCTTCCACAGCTCATGCCTTGGTTACCTGCAGCCGAAGCTCTGCATACTTCGTAACTGATAGTCTGGGTATTGCTGTTCCTTGTGCAGCCTCGGATTTTTGTCCCAAAGAGTTACAATCAAAGCAAGAGAGGTGGTGATTTAAGAAGGACGTGTTGGAAAGTGCAGAGCAGAGTCCAGCTCTGCAATTGGGTCTGTAGTTACCACCTCGCTCCCCGATGATCAGCCCAGCTTCTTAAAATGGATTCAATAGCTCACGGGGGTTGGTCCTTCGGTATTTTACTGCCCGATAATGAAATCTGTAGTCGGTTTGGTGGTGTTACAGATAGGCTTACTGGGCCAGCTTGCTTGAAGTGAAGGCAATACCTGTCACGGATCTGGGGAGCTGGAACAAGCTTTCCATGGAAGAGGAGATTTAAGCAGGTCATTACGGATATCCTGATTAAAGTGCATTCAGATCGCCTCCGCTAAAGAATCTTCACTAAATTTATTTTTCTTCCTTCTTTAGTGGCAAACATTTTACCACTGAACGTTTAGTCACTTCTGACTTTCTCTCACATGTGAGTATGAATTTAAGACCTTTGCATTTCTTCGATTCCCTTCTGTCCAAGGAATCATACTTCGTTCTGTTTTACCAAAAAGCAAAAACAGGTATGGATTAAAGTCCTAGACAGACCTTCGCTTATACTCATCCTCATGCGATGCTCTTGAGTAACCATACTGGCAAAAAAAAAACCCAAAAACCCAACCCTGTTTTAGCACATCTTATGGGGGGAGTACAGCAGCTTTCAAATATTCTAGGCTCCTCTTAAAAAGAAGATACTTCTGCGGCATTCAGGGGGAAAATTACAAGGAAGGAAGTGTTGTCAAAGCTCTTTCCCACATGCCTATCTGATGTGTCAAGTATGTTTGCTTTGGTTTGGAGGGGAGGGCAGCCTGCACCGTTAGAGGTAGAACAGCAGCAGCATGACTGGTGGAAGGGCAAGAACCCCAAATGCCTCCACTGTAGAGATGCTCAAAAAGCATTAAAAAAAGCGCCTTAATTTATCTTTCCCCTTTTGTTAATCTGTTGCATCGCTACACAGAGCTTCTGGGGCTGCAGTAAGAGTCATCCATGGATTCTTTCAATGAAGGATTGTGTACCGATGCAGTAGCTACAAAGCCTAGAATCTGGGGCATTTGTTGGTGAAATTTTTGCTGGAGTAAGGCTGGGAAAGCTGTGAAGTGTGAGCAGCCTCAAAGTTAATGAAAAATGCAGATAGTCAGGACCTTAAGACAGACTTCAGGATTTAAATCCATGTAAACGAGAGCTGTGTTAAGAAGGGCCCATTTGCTTCCCTGTGTCAGGGGCTTCCTCACTCACCTGAGTAAGAGCCTCCAGCAAGAAGGATTAAACTTCTCTATTATTATACACCAGAACATCAGCCTTGTTTTAACAAATTATTGTAATTGATCATCTATCTAGAACGAGAAAGTTGTGTCTACATTAGTGTCACACAGATGTGTTCTCTTCACTGTTCGGTCAGTGAAGGTAAATGTTTTGAATCCATTTTAGAGCAGAGTTCTTGTTCAGAAATTTCTAAAAGAAATGCCATCTGTAATGACTGACAGATCCTTAAGTGTCAATTTGGCAAGTTGTTCTACTGTGGGTAGCTGCAGAAATATTTCATGTATGTTGTTGTAGATTTAAAAATATTACTCATGTTTTCATTCAAGTGTCTGCATTTCTGACACAGATGTGACATATCTGTATATATTATAAATCAATACTATTTTTAACCACATATTTTGTACAAATATTCACATTAGCTCTGTACTTCAGTGAAAATCTATTATGGTATTAAACATTTTGGTGGAATTAGCGAACCCCTTGTCCATGCTTTGTTTTCATTTTGTAACGGTTTTAAGCAGCTGAGCCATTTCTTACATCTGAGACAAATATTATAATTTCCAGCTATTCAGAACAGTGCCCTGAATCCATATACACCTGTACCCTCTAGTGACTAATTCCAGCCACTGCAGAAGCATGCAGGTCGCTACCGTAGTTTCCCAGACCTCTCGATCTGAGTGATGACTGGCCAAAATGAAAGTCGAACCAACAGTAAACGTGAGTACTATTTCCTAGCTAATGAGAGTAACTGTTAGCGTGAGGCAGCACATTGCTGTCGAAGGACACCCAACTAGAGATTTCAATACACAGAGGTGCCATTTTATAATGGCTTTCTTCTTTTTAGCCCTTTCTCCAAAGCTTCTGGTGTGGGTCGCTATCAGCAATCAGGTGTGGTCTAGGTCAGTTTCCTGTGTACAGAAGCCACCTCCACACAGCTTTACCAATCACAGCAGCAATATATATTTCTGGTTTTGTACTAGTCTCAGTCTTGTATCTCTAACAGAACAGCGGTAATTAAGGGGAAGAAAAAAAGACATTAAGAAAACTATTAAAAGAGCCTTGTCCCCCACTGTAATTCTTAGAGCCAGGGTGAGGGGGAGGATGGTATCACTCTTGCTTAAAAAATTTAGATATGATGACCAGACTTTGCCACGGGCAGCTTGGGCGAGTCCCTCACTGCACAACCGTGGCCAGCTCAGGGATCTTGAGCTCGTGAAGCCGAGCTGTAACTTTACACAAAAAGGAGGGGAGGGAGCCAGAATCTTACCTGGATTACAGCGTGTAAACACGTTATATGTAATAGTGTACTATGTTGGAGATGTGAAGCCTCCAGTATGTTGCCATCAACATGAAAGCAAATTCAACCTGTATGGATTAGGGAAGAAAAAAAATTAAATATCCTAAACCCACAAGTTATGGTTTCCTTACGTTGTAATGCTTGTTTGCACCAGAAGGACATGTAAGTTAGGCAGTGCCAGCTATAAAGTGATTAATAAGTTGAATGTTCCTATGTACCAATGAAAGTATAATGGTTTTCTGCACTGCGTCGAAGTGGGGTCAGGTTTGTGTACATACACAAGGCGTGGGCTTTGGACCTCTATGTAGCACAGATCCTCAACTAGTCCAGTGGGAAACCCAGCTTGGTCTTCTGTCTCCTTCAGTGCTACATGTTTCTAGTGAGATGGGGAGGGGTTAACTGATTTTCCTTGTCATTTCAGGTCACGGCTATGGGTGTTGAATATCAGTACATGGGCAAGTGTCATTACCCACCCGAATAAAATTGGAAAATTTAAGAGCCTCGGAACACAAGAGAAAAATGCAGATAGAAAAACACCTGACTCAAAAACAATTTTTTTTTTAAAACTGAAGCAGCATTCTTCACTGGGTAAAAAACTGGCTAGATGGCCGAGCCCAGAGAGTTGTGGTGAATGGAGCTAAATCCAGTTGGTGGCTGGTCACGAGTGGTGTTCCCCAGGGCTCAGTGTTGGGGCCAGTCTTGCTTAATATCTTTACCGATGATCTGGATGAGGGGATCGAGTGCACCCTCAGTAAATTTGCAGATGACACCAAACTGGGTGGGAGTGTTGATCTGCTCGAGGGTAGGAAGGCTCTGCAGAGGGATCTGGACAGCCTGGATCGATGGGCCGAGGTCAATTGTATGAGGTTTAACAAGGCCAAGTGCCGGGCCTTGCACTTGGGTCACAACAACTCCATGCAATGCCTGTAGGCCTGGGGAAGAGTGGCTGGAAAGCTGCCCAGCGGAGAAGGACCTGGGGGTGCTGGCTGACAGCTGGCTGGACATGAGCCAGCGTGTGCCCAGGTGGCTAAGGCCAACAGCATCCTGGGTTGTATCAGGAATGGTGTGGGCAGCAGGAGCAGGGCAGGGATGGTGCCCCTGTGCTCGGCACTGGGGAGGCCGCCCCTCGAATGCTGGGTTCAGTTTTGGGCCCCTCAGGACAAGAAGGACATTGAGGTGCTGGAGCGTGTCCAGAGAAGGGCAGCGGAGCTGGGGAAGGGTCTGGAGAACAAGTGTGATAGGGAGCGGCTGAGGGAGCTCGGGGGGTTTGGTCTGGAGAAGAGGAGGCTGAGGGGAGACCTTATCGCTCTCTGCAACTGCCTGAAAGGAGGTTGTGGTGAGGTGGGGGTTGGTCTTTTCTGCCAAGGCACAAGCGATAGGACGAGAGGAAATGGCCTCAAGCTGCATCAGGGGAGGTTTAACTTGGATATTAGGAAAAATGTCTTTACTGCAAGAGTGGTCAGGCCCTGGAACAGGCTGCCCAGAGAGGTGGTGGAGTCACCATCCCTGGAGGTGTTCAGAAAACGTGTTGACATGGCACTTAGAGACATGCTTTAGGAGGCCTGGTGGTGTTGGGTTGACGGTTGGGACTGATGATCTAGAGGTCTTTTCCAACCTTAATGATTCTGTGATTCTATATCCAGAAAGTGAACTTTGCTCCTTCCCTTCCTGGTCAGGTCAAAGCACAGCTAAGCCCAGCCTGGGCCCTATTTCTTGTCTGCTTAAAGCAAGCCCGTGACACGCAGGGACATCCTCACAACTCGCCCGCGCTCAGACCAGCGCAGACGGCGGGCCGCCCTCCCGCGCCGCCCCAGAACCCCTGCGCCCCTCAAAGCGGGAGAGACACCCCCCCTCCCGGGGCTGCCTCCTCGCCCGGGCCCTGCTCGGGGGCACCAGAGAAGCGCGAACCGTCCGTCGCTCGAAG
>WEKW01012445.1:170980-193685 GCA_013389905.1 Sula dactylatra | reverse complement strand
GGGGGCTGCCCTGGGTGTCGAGGTGGCCTGTCGCCCGTGGGAGCGTGGGTTTCGTGTGTCCGGGTGTTGTTCGGAGTGGTTGGACTGTCGGGGTGAAGTGAGGCTCTCGCAGAGGTGGCCGGCGGCGGTTGGAGGCGAACGCCGGCCTGCCCTTGCCATTCCTCTGCGTGCCGAACTCCTCTGGCTGCTGAACGGGTCCCTGGGCACTTCTCTGTCTGTCTGTGTGTCTGTCTGTGTCGCAGCTCCCTGTCCTGGGCAGTCGGATGCCTTCATCCCACCAGAGCCCGGTCAGGACCCCAGACCTGTGCTTGGGGGTGCTGGGTTTCCGGAGAGCCACAGATCAGTAGATGTGCTCAGGATGTATCCAGTGAAGACCAGTATAGGAAGGCTGTGAAAAAAACCCACTATTTATTATTAATAATAATAATATAATCCTGTGCAATTACAGGATTAGGTGGCATTGACAACATTAACTGTGTAGAATTCAGAAGTAAAGACCTGGTTTCACTCGAGAGGACTTAAACTCATACTTGTTACCCCCCAGAATGGGGAATGAGTGACTCAGCCATGGGCTATGCTTAATTTGGCAGAGGGGATGTGTGTGGACACGACAGCATGTTCTTCCTTTCTTCCTCGAGATTCAGCTGAAAGAAATCCCACATTGGGTGGAACCAAGTGGTTCTGCAGCCTTTGGGTCTGTGGTGTTTGCTGAAAGAGGAATTATGCCTCTGAAGTGTCAGTTCATTCTGAGCAGGACTCTAGGCCTGGGTTTTAATTTTGGGAGACACGCAAGTTCAGTGTAACATTTGACTACCTACAAGTCAACAGCCTGTGCTGTTTTTTAGTGTAAATATATATATGAGAGATTTAGCTTCTAGGTTTGAGGAAAAAAAAATTTTGTTTTTATGATATGAGGAAAAAAAACCCAACCCCAAACCCTAGAAATCTTTCTAGGTTTCTAGCTGGTCCTCCCTCCCTGATGGGAGCTGTGCAGGCGCAGAGTTTTCCAGTTCAGCGTGTACTTCCCACTCCCATGTGCTGCTCTGCCACGTGATGCTAGTGTGTCTGGGCAGCCCTTGCGCAGAAGAGAAGAAATGATGCAGAGATTTTAACAAGGGTTATAAAGTTCTGGTGGAAACAGACATTGTTATTCTCAAGGTGAGAACTGCATCTGTTTAACTCTTAACAAGCAGAAGCTTTCTTGTAGGACAGTTTCTTACAACTTTGAGTACAGAAGATACTTGAAAACTTGTCATATTGCAAGGGCAGGAGTTCCTGTGTATTGGGAGCAGGAAGAAAAGAGGAAGAGGCTGGGCAGTGGTGCTGGATAAAGAAGTTGCTTGGTGAACTGTGTTTCATTCCATAAATTGCAGTGTCTCATTTTCCATCTCTGAAGTTGGGATATCAATATAACTGATAAGTAAAAGGGCTTGTTCCTATGTTCGGAGTGCTCAGTGTTAGTAAGGCAAGCTGTATAAATGCATAAGGAATATTTTAGCTACTCATTTTTAAAACTGAATTATGACTTTGACAAACAGGTTAACACAAACAAATCTTCTGTCTCTGCTCAACAGGTGCCATGTTTCCTCAGAAGAGGGGACAAATGCCTTCCAGAATAGCCATGAACTGTTATTGGAAAGTCCTGGCAATTTTCTTACTATTTCTTCCAAGAGTATTGTCTCTCCAGCCAGCCCAGCCTGTTGGGGCCTTAGGCATGCTGAATGTCTATGAAAAAATATAAGGAACTAACAAGGTCAATGTGCCCTTGAGAGCCGTGGGAGATAAGGAAATGCTTAAGATAAATATGTTAGCAGGAATTGTGGAAATGTTAAGGGAGAGTGATGGCAGTTTTATTAACCAATCCTGGTTTTTGAAATGGCGCGTGGACAGTGCATGAAGATTACTGTCAACCAATGAGAAGTTTGTATTATGCGCATGCAAAGAACGTGTTTAAAGCGAGATGTATAAAAGCTTAGCTAAGGCAAACAATAAACGGAGCTTGATTCCACACCATATTGGCGTGATGTTTCTCTCCCGTTGTTCTTCGGGCCGCAACACCAGCCCAGAGTGTTGCTGGTATCTTTTGATGGATTTCGATGGGATTACATCTACAAAGTCTCAACTCCCAGTTTTCACTATGCCATGGAGAATGGTGTTCACGTCAAACAGGTCACTAACGTGTTTATAACGAAAACGTATCCTAATCATTATACGATGGTGACTGGTCTCTATGCAGAAAGCCACGGTATAGTTGCTAATGAGATGTATGATCCTATTCTGAATGAAACTTTCTCTTTGAACAAAATGGATATCCATAACTCCAAGTTCTGGGAAGAAGCCAGCCCAATATGGGTAACGAACCAGGGGGAAGGACATAAAACCGGAGCAGCTATGTGGCCTGGAACAGATGTGAAAATACATGGAGTCTTTCCTACGTATTATATGCCCTACAATGAATCTGTTGCCTTTGAAGACAGAGTTGCTAGGCTTATTGACTGGTTTACATCAGAAGAGCCCATAAACTTTGGTCTCCTGTACTGGGAACAGCCTGATGAGATGGGCCATATTCTGGGCCCCGAAAACCCACTTATGGGACCGATAATTAGTGATATCGACAAAAAGCTGGGATATCTTATGTCTGAACTGAAGAAAGCAAAGCTGTGGGATGTGATAAATGTCATAATCACAAGTGATCATGGAATGTCACAGTCTTCCTCGGAAAGGCTCATTGAGCTTGATCAGTATGTGAACAGGGAGCTCTATAAAGTCATTGACCATTCTCCTGCAGTAGCTATTTTGCCAAAAGAAGGTAGGAACTATAGCAGTAAAATTCTCTGAAGAAAATACTTAAGTATTGAAACTTTACAGATTTTGTTCCTTAACTGAAGTGGCAGTAGCAGCACTGATGCCAGTAGGACATCAGCCTTCAACAAGGAGTACTTGCAGGATCACTTCTTTGTTCTTTTTGCTAGCTCTGTCAAAAGACTGGATTAAGTTTCTGAAATGAAAAGTGAGCAAATCCTTAGAAGAAGTAAGATAATCTAATGGCATTATCAAGGATGAATGGCATTCTAGATAGATAACAACTGAATGTTACATGTCTTGCCTTTCGCCAAGATGCTGAAGCCATAGCAGAAGAATTAGGTTTCTAACTCAAATGGTAAACTGAAACCAGATGGGGACCTTTGACAATAAGAAGGCCTGTGCAGGCTATTTGATTAGCTGCCACCTATTGTAGTTCGCTTTAGGTTTTCTTTCCCCATCATGCTGAACAGCCAGCCAGTTATGTTCATACCGTTTCTGTTGGGATAATGAAGGGCAAGAATACTGTTGGAATTGAAATCTGAAGTCTGGTTGCAGTCATTGAAAGGTTGCTTAAGTGTCAGGTGTGTGTTTAGTGTCACTGATGCAGAGGTGCTCCTCTTTATTTTGATGATCAAAAGCTATAACTATTTGATGCACATGCACTAACCTGGAGAAGAGCATTTTTTTATGTGGGCAGGGGTGCTAACTTGGAAGCTGAGTTTTAAGGTGGCCTGCTGAAAGGTGCTTTTTAAGATTTCTGTAAGATTTGCTTAACTGATGGATAGCACTCTGTATTTAATGCCCCAGCAGGGAGCATATATTGCAGACTTAAGTAACCTTTAAATGTGTAAACAAATGTCTCTTGTAATTTTTAGTTTGAAGAATATTCCAGACTAAAATGTTAGTATGTCCAAACTGAGATCATTTGCTGCCTGAGCACACTCAGGTGCTTGTAGCTGGGCGCTGTTTCTCTCAGTGGTGATAGAGGAGCCCAGTTTGGGAGCTCCATCCCAATGGAGACAAACATGGTTGACCAGGACGTTTTCATTAGTAAATAAAGGAGACGTAAAAGTAAACTTTAGTGCTGTAATATCCGTGATGCAGTAAAAGAGAACCTGAAGATGTGTAGCCTGATTTTCCTGTCTGCTAAATGCTGAAGAGTATCTCTGCATTGTAAAAAAAGTCATTTCAATGGATTTCAGAAATAGCTTGGATTTGGGTTTGCCCAGAGGTTCAGGTATTTATTACACTACCAATATACAAGAATTAGTTTTGAGCACAGCTAAAATTCCGTCCTTCCGTGGTACCAGCTGTAATTTTTGTTACAAAACAATGATGAGCTTCGTTCTCGGTTTAACTATGAAATATTTTATACTTAAGTACATAAGACTGATTCTTCAACAGTTTTTCCATTTGTAGTACTTAAACCAAGTGAATGGTAAAACTTAGCGAGACACTGAGAAAAATTTTGAGTGCTTAAAAATGCAGCGATTTCTGCTACTGTAACTGTTTGGCTGCATTTCTGTTCCCTGAGAGACGGATTTAGCTATTCTAGTGTATTAGCGTGTGTGGAACTAATTATATGTTCACGAAGATGATACCTGTAGCACAGCTGGTGATGCTGGCATTTTTCTTGTATTTCATATAAATATATTAATAATAATAATATATTAATTCAAATAATTAATTTAGTGTCAAATCATAGTTTGCTGTATTTGGGGCTTCTGTTCCCTGTTTTCCATACAGAAAGGTGGCATAACAAAATTAATGTTGTTACTAATATAGTCCTAGAAATGCTAGATTGGAGTCCCTTTCCTTGTTGCTGTAACTATCTATCATATCTGGACCTTTGCTGTCTCATCTTGACCGTTATTGTGTTTCTCAAGTTTAGTGATTCTTTTTTTTATGCCAGTTTGGGATAAGAAATATTATACATTAATCTATTTCCAGTTTTCCTCCAGAATTTCTATACCGGATCCTAGGAACTGAGGGCAAAATTAAGATGGTTACTTTAAAGACATTGGGCACCTCCTCCCAAACTTTTTTTTCCTGAGATACATTCAAAACTCCATGCATGCTGTAAATGGTAGATCGGACTTTATCCTTGGTTTACTTCAGGCAATGTCTTGGGTCGAACTAAGAGCTTGTCCTTGTGGTCACCAAGGTGATCGTTCCTTGGGACAGACAGTCAGAGAAGAGTTTGCTTGCAGGAACACCCACTGCAGGATGTACAGCTAGCTGGGAAGGCAGAACTAGCGAGAAATGACAGGATGTGCTTAAATCCCACTCATCTGCTAAAACCGGCAGCGTTGGCCACAAAGAAAATGTTAACATCTTCCAACCGTGCTTCAGACCTTGTAGCACTGAAACTGGCCTGCAGAGACTAGCTGTGAACTCAGCTGTCCGACTGAGTTGTGCACGTGTGTAGCACAAAGTACTTAAATAAGTCACGGAGCTCAGTTATTTGATATATTGATATATAAGGGAAGTCTGTTACGTACTCTGCATAGCCCTCAACAGGAGTCTGTGCTTTTCTGCTCCTGTCTGTGTATCCTGGTTCCTCCTTTCTGTGCATGGGTGTTCCAGCTTGTCCAGCTGCTTTATAGCTGTTCAGTGACTTTTACTGGAAAGAAAAGCTCAGAAACTGGAAATAAGCAAATAAAAAATCGGGGGTGGAAACCCCCTATTTATTTGGTAGCGTCAGTACAACTCTTGAGGTTTTATGCTCCCTGTGCAGTAGATGACTAGCGAAAGGAAAGGAGTAGACACTAAGAACACAGAGGATTAGGTAGTGCTGGTAGCTGCTGCTGAATACACAGAGTGGCTGACAGTTCTAGACCAAAAATGCCACCTTCATCTGCTGGTCCCTTCGCATGCTTGTCGTGTGTTCCCTGCTTAGGCCTCTGCAGTCTTTGTACAACTCCTAACGTGTTGGTGGCATTTGGACTGTGACCTGAGGGCTTCTGTTGCAAGATTAAGGCCAGCTAGTTTTGCTTAGCCCTAGGCAATTAATTGCCAATACTATGACGTTACATGGTGCATACCAACAACCTAGCTACTCTTTCTAAATTGGCTAAACTTGTCATCAAAATGGTAGAAGATCAAAACGGGGAATCAAATGAGGTCAAATATTTAGCTGTTTATTGGAGCATCTGGTAGACAGAGAGTAAATAGTTGGGTTCACTCAGAAACAAGTTTTCCAAAGTGGCTGCTCTCTTTGGCCTTTTAAAGGAAAGCAGTGAACAATTAAACTGCTTTAAAATAAATAAAAAGTGTCACTTGTCATCATAGCAAGTTGGGGAAAAGACAGACTATGTATGTCCTTAATGTGCACATTGCTGCATAAACAGGTTTAGGAGCTATCTTCTTGCTTTCAAGCTTTGCGTGGAGCTAGGAGGAGCTGGTTTCTTTTCCGCAAGACTTAACTGAATGCTTTCTAACTCATTCTTCTGAGAAGCTTACATTCTGATAACTACGAAATGAGGGATTTTTCTAAAATTAGCAAGGCACGCACTGCTCAGGAACAGGCCGTGAAGTCTGATGCCAGGTGTGATCCTACTGTGAATGACGCTCTGGATTTCTCACAGTAACTTCTGTGCGTGCTGTCACCCACTGTTGTCTCTTACAGCTATAATTAGCTTTTGGGGACATGCATTTTTGCCCTCTTCTTTCAGTTGTATTTAAACTACTGATGAGTTCAGTAAATATATTGGTATGTTTAAGTTTTGTCTTTTGTTTCTTTTGTTTGTTTGAAGGCAAACTGGATGAAGTATATGAAGCTTTGGCCAATGCTCATCCCAACATGACTGTGTATAAAAAGGAGCAGATTCCAGATAGATTACATTACAAACACAACAGTAAAATTCAGCCAATCTTAGCAGTGGCTGATAAAGGATGGGAAATTGTATATAATAAGTCTGATGGTTTTCAATGTAAGTATTGTGTCTTTATAGTGTTTTGCTATGTCTTCCTAGTCAGAGACCTTACGTGGTACTTGCTTTCCCAATCTCAACCAATGTTAATTATTTTTTTTTTTTTTAAGACTGGGGAGGAAAACTCTGAAGCTAAATGTGTAGAATTTATAATTTTTTTTCCTGATGGGATTGGAAGCACCCTGCTTTTAGGGGAGGGGGAACTCAACGTTTCTAAAAATTAAACTGAGTGAGATAAGATCATCCACGTGTTTTAGTGGCCACATATTTGAGGTCTTCTTGAAAGATCTAGCAAACTGACAGGCACTTCCTGAGAGAATAAAAAAAATATTGTAACTGAACTTGCTGAGTAGAGGATGAATAGTGCTGTTTTATCATGTGCTGTTTATTTACTGGAGAAGGGTCAGGCTGGAAATACAAGAATGCTTTCTGAAAGTCCTCAACTTGTGTGGATGTCTACACATTGCTAGAAAAAGTCTTTGAATATTGTGTTACTGTACATCAGTGATTTTCATTTGCCTTATAGGATGAGATGCATTCCAGGTGATTTGGAGGAAAAAGAACCCCACTTTTAAGTTCCTCATCTTGGTGTTTTGAGATTTATTATAGGTAGAATGGAGACAGTAAACTGTAGCTTTTGGTTAGCTAGGAGGGGGAATATAGGTGTCATGTGGCCAGTTGTTAAGTTTCTTAATTGAAAAACCTTTCAAACTTTGTTGCTGGTTATGAAGCTGCAGAGCGTTACCTGCAAGACTTAACAAGTTTTTCAGTTGTTGATAGCTGATGAGAGCAGCTTTTTGTGCCTGCATGTTTATTCAGTTGTTCAGAGTTTTTAGTGCCCCTGTGAGGAAGGGGCACTGGAGACCCCCTGGTGAGATCTGTAAACTTTTTTCCTTGTTGATGAGTAGATAGTGCACAAAATTGGACAAAATGTCAAAGAAGTTAGAGCTTAAGTTCTGTCTGCTACTAGGACTCATACACACAATCTGTCTCTGCATGGATTTATTTTTTTTCCCTAAGGGATCTGGTCCAGTTGCAAAGTTGGAATTTTTCCTTGAGGAAAATCAAGGAAGCTTGGGTGTGGCATAGTGTGCCATCGACATTATTGTTACTGCCATGTAAGCTTACCTTTTGGTTTTTTTCTTTTCTTTTTTTAAGTAGTGCTCTCCATTCTTTTTTTAAGGCATCTTCTCTTTGTAGTTCTGAGACTTGGTATTTGCTAGGAGACATTTGTGCAGTTGATCAAAATTATTCTTCTAAACCTCTGCAGGAATAAATGATGGCCATTCCTTTTCTGCTTTATGCTAATTTTAGGAAAAGCTTCAATGCTTGTTTTGCAACTTCAGAATATTGACCTTTATCTATCTTTTATTTCTAGTTGGTAATCATGGATATGACAACATCTTACCAGAAATGCATCCAATTTTTTTGGCAGTTGGGCCTGCTTTCAGAAAGAATGCCACCAAAGAAGTCATGAATGCTACAGACTTGTACCCCTTATTGTGCCATCTACTTGGTTTTAATCCACTGCCAAACAATGGTTCGTTCAACGCTGTGAAAGATATGCTTGCTGAAGAAGTTCCTGTAGCCTTTGGAGCAGACACCTATGCTACTGTTATAGGAGTCTTTCTGGGTGGCTTTCTTGTTATGGTTTTTATTGCAGTTTTTGTTAAGCATTTTATCCTTACCCAAGCAAATACCATGCAAATGCAACGTACTGAAGCTGCCCAGCCACTGTTGCAAGATTAATAACACTTGGTACTATTTCCTGTCTGATGCTTAAAATAAGCTTATACAAAAAAAAATTAATAGAGGTGGCTCAGCATAAATATGTGGAATAAAAGGCAATGGATGCTGATCCATTGGTGCACTGGAGTACATACATAGCAGGTATGCAGAGAAAGAGCATGTTTCTGTTTCACCCTACAACCATTTCATCTTTCGGGGGCTGAAAATACTCTAGGTAAAGGTGGAAAGCTGTATCCCTATGTAGACATCTAGTGATAATAGACCTTGAATACCTGATTCTGAGCTACTTTTAGGGAAATAACATCAACTGAGGTGCACTTCACAGGCTATTACATGGTGATTTGATTTCCTACCCTCCCTCTTTCTTTTTCTTTGAGAGGTTTTTAAAGTCTCTTCAGTTCTAACAAGTCACTGAATATGACTAGACTTCTTTGGATTTTTTTCTTCCCTGCCCAAGGAAGCTTTTGCCTGGATCACCATTACAGATAGCTTGGTGGATTAAATCCTGCAGAAAACAACATTATTATTAAGCTAGGTCACGCAGTGCTAAGTGTCCCAAGGTCAGAGTTAGGCATATTTCTTTGAACTACTGTGTTAATTGTAGCCCCAAAATATGAATCTAGGCGGTATTGCCTTTAGCAATCAGCATTAAACTACTTGATTATTTTTTTTCATGTAGGTAAATATAGGTCTTTGATTTTAGGTAGATGTAGGTCTTTACTTTTTCTAATGTTTCCCGTGCACTGGACTAAATTTTCTAGGTATTCCATGCAGCTGGCTATTTAAAGGCACGTACAAACACAACAGCTGTATATCCTTTTACCTTTCTGTGATAAAAGGGTTCTTTCAGAATATGGCAGATGCATCAGTTAAGGAACCTACATGTACACAAGCTGGTTTCAGAGTGCTGTCAAGCTTGTCACTGCATGTCACATCAGATCTGTTACTGGAGACTCTTCTCAGGCGTGAGCTTGTCTTGCTGTTCTGTGTTTTATCTGATATGTCTGGGTGGACCTTAGAATTTGATGGGAGGCAGTAGACACGTAGTTTAAGGAACAGCCGTATACATCTTAAGCCATATATAAGCCATATAAATCTTAAGCCATATATACCCTTAAATCTGAAAAAGCACACTTTAATATGAAAAAAGATGTAAGACTGGAGTTTGTTCTTCCAGAGGAAAGTCTCTGTCAGGGACAATTATTAATTTTGAGTCAACAAAACTATATATTACTCTGATTCTTTTGTGGGGGGCAATAAATCTTCTTGCTATTGTGTTTTTTTTGATGAGTTCTCTTAAATGGTGGGTGAGAAGCTGCTGACTAGGGTTTGTATGAAAAACATGGCATGAAGTGAGAAAAGTTGTCTAGTTGTCAGACTTGTTTAAAACCTGGATTTGTTTTTTTCCCCCTCCCTGTGTGAGTTGAGTATTTCTCTGCACTTTGCTTCTGAGTACAATGCCTGAAGGAGAAAGAAGCTCTTTCAGAAGTCACACAAATACTCAGTCTGGTATTTCTGTAAGTGCAATTTATTGCTTTATCCACAGCACCCAGCAGAGGGCAAAGATGGGAACATCTTGGCCTTGGATATGCTCTGTCAAACTAATGGCGTGACTAACAGTCTAATGCTGCAATTGGGAGCTGCTACAAGCTGACTAGCTGAAGTTCAAAACTTGTTTTGCTAAACTTAATTCCAGACTTAATGAATGACATTTAGGCGAGTTCAGAAGGGAGTTTACTTCTTGCTGCCTCGGTGATGACTCTCCAGTGCCATATTACAAACTCTCTGGTCCTCACTGCATCAGAAGTCATCTGTTGGATTCCTCCCTGGTGACAGGGTCACTTGCTTAGCATTAAGCTGTCTTGCAAACAGAAGTGGAAGGTTTCCAGAGACCACAGCCAGGTGCAGTGAATGCTCAAGAGGAAAGGCAATGAAATATTCCGCTTTAAGGTATATGCTGAAAGTCTAGCTGTACTAGTAGCTTTAGGAAGACAGGCAACTAGCAGTTGTGTTGGAGGACAGCCCTTTGATTTGGGGGATATGTATGAAGTCTTGCATACCTTTGACTCATCGCTGCAATTCTACTGTTATCCTGTGTACTGCATTGTTTTCCTCTGTTGTCATTTTCTTAAGAAAACACTGAAGGGAAACTTGCAGGATAGCTATGCATGACACTGTAAACTGATTCTTGGAGCTGACCGTTAGGTATGTCGTAAGTTTAATTTGCTGACACCAGCTAAAACTGAATGCTGCAGGGGTTTATCAAGCTGAAAGATGGAAAGCAGTAAAGATGTTCACAGTAGTTTCTAGAGAGGCTGGGGAAGTCCCAGTAGAAAAACTAAACCTCTAAATTGTTACTAATAATTTCCCTAGCTACCTTCCAGGAGGTGGATGGCAGATTGCAAACTGATGCATTGAGGCCATCTTGTCTTGCTTATTTGCAACTTAAAAACAAATTGTAGCACAAACTTGGTGTGTGTTTAAAGAAGGGTCTACAGGCTTGGATAAGGGAGTAACAGTGAAAATTGGAGATGCTGTAATCCTCAGCTGGAGCTTCTTCAGTTACACACTTTCTCACTTTGGAACATGCTGCTTTAATAGAAATTCATCTTACTGCAGTAATTTCATAGCAATGCTTATGGCAGGTGTAAAAATCACTGGATTGTAATCTCAGAGGTGTTCATTAAACTCCCACTTTTTTAATTGTGACAGGTGTAGTTCTATCATCAGCCAAAGTGACCCTTGATTTTAAGAAGGGGGCAAAGCTGGTCAGTGTTGTTCAGTCATCTGGGACTTAGGCTTACCTGCCCAAACATGCAACAAGGGGAGAGCAGTCGGTTTCCCCTAACAAATGGTTTGGGAACAGTAATACTCAAAACAGATGGGGAACACGAATGTGAGAATTCTTCTCCATGTCTTTGTTCTGTGTTGCACTGTACAGCCTGTCTTTGAGGGGAGTGGAATGAAACTTGGTAGAAAACTGAAGGGAATCTTTCAGCATTAGGGTATTTTAGTTTAGGTTTAAACAGATTTCCTTTATTGCTTAGGTGTGTTTGCAGGTACCTCTTGTGTAGTTACCTTGCTAGGATATTTGCCTAGCCAGTGTTAAACACTGTTTTAAGCTGTTGGGTGTATATTTAATGAAATTGAAAGCATATATGATGCCAATGGAGAAAAGTATCAGCTCTTCCTCTGATATATGAGATTTTTTCAGACTACTTTTTTTGTTGGGGAGGATGTGGGATTTGGTTTCTGTGTATATGATACTTTTTATGATGTACAAACACGTTTATTGGAAAGTGGATTTGAGTACACTGTATACTACTTGTAACTTAAACCTGGAAACTGAGAAGCTTGCATGATTTTGTCTTTCATTATTGACCTGTAAAGCATACATTGAGATGTTAAACGTTTTTCTTTGTTTCTTCCTGTTGGGAAATGTTGAAGTTGAAATATATCTTTGCTATAGTGCTATCAAGCATTGAGTGGTTGCTTCATTTAAAACTACTTCTGGAAAATAACTTGAATTGGGAGGGGATGGCTGAGGGGGGAATGGCCTTAACTTATATGCATCCCACATATTTCTTGTACTCTGCATTGTGTATGCCTTCATTAAAAATAACTGGAAGTGTGATAGAACTTAAGAATTTTAGGTCAAAGTTCTTATATATAGACCTGATTTCCCACCTTGCTGTCATATATGGAAGTAACAGCTGTCAGTTACCAACAATGGTAATAGTTTCTTTTATCAAAAAAATCTTCCAGACTTTCTTGGTAAAGCGCTGCAGTAATGCTGTTTACAATAAATGCGGTCTAAAAAAAAAAAAAAAGCACGCAAAAATGCCTGTTACAAGATGAAGGGTTGTGCAGTGTGACTTTTCAGAAGTGTGGAACAGCATAGTCTTGAGCCATGTGTGGAAAGAATGACAAACATGCAGCTGTTGAGTCTGCCATTTTATAAAATGCAAATATAGCAGGCTTGTTTCTGAGTTTTCCCTGCTTAAATAATGGCCATGGCTGCTGTCCTGGCCATACTTACTGCGATGCTGTACATACCTTTCAAGAAATGGCATGTTTGTACTACAGTAAGGTAACATAAGCATTTATTAGACGTTAGAGTACAAAAATTGTTGCAAGCATATGAAAATGTTAAGTTCAATAGCAGGAACTGCAGCATTGCAAATGGATGGCCTTTTCATAATGAAATCCTAATCTGAATCATACTAAGTAACAGATCCCTATTATTGTTTTTTGTAATAAAAGATGGTACCATGCATATTAAAGCAAACATCTGTCCCCATGGTCTGATCCTTGGAGGTACATGATGTTGCTGGTTTATTTTCATAGGCAGTGCATTCTTTTCAATTTATAGCAAGTTAAACTTCCCCCTGAAACAAGTATTTTGGACCTTAGTTAAAAACAGCTCAATTCTGGCGTTTCCTTGGTGCTAATGGACAAAAAGCATGTAAACCCAGATGGATGTTTTAACGCTTCTCTACCCAGTGCTGAGAGTTCCTTTATCGAGGCAGTCAACATAATGAAACATCTGTCTTCACTGCTGGGAAGTAGAGTTACAAACTTCCCCCGTTCCCTTCTAAATGTCAATGCTAGTTTAAGTGTTAAAAACTTCCCTGTTCTGATTTTGGCTGGGTTAGAGTTAATTTTCTTCCCAGCAGCAGGTACAGTGCTGTGTTTTGGATTTGGCAGAAGAAGAATGTGATAACACACTGATATTTGAGTTGTTGCTAAGCAGTGTTTACACTAAGTCAAGGACTTTTCATCATCCCATGCTCTGCCAGCGAGGCGGTACACAAGAGGCTGGGAGGGAGCACAGCCAGGACAGCTGATCCCACCTGGCCAAAGGGACATTCCATACCATGAGGTCATGCTCAGTCTATAAGCTGGGGGGAAGTTGGCTGGGGAGCTGTGATCGTGGCCGACAGGTGGTAAGTGGTTGCATCACTTGTTTCTATTGAGTTTTATTTTGTGCTCTTCATTACACTTTATTATTATTTTATTTCAATTAGTAAACTGTTCTTAACCCCTAAGTGTTCTCACTTTTACTCTTCCAATTCTCTCCCCATCCCACTGTGGGGGGTGGGGGTGGGGTGTGGAGTGAGCGAGCAAGCAGCCCTGTGGTGCTTAGTTGCTGACAGAGGTTAAACCACATCATTCCCCTAAATTAATATGCCCTGTATGGCCATTGCAGAGTTGCATATATTTAGCAAGTCATTAAAAGTTGCCACAAACTATTGTAGGTTACCTCCTTTATCACAGCTCTGAGGAAGGGGGAAGCCACAGCTTGTCATGTTCTTGTTTTGAATTAGCTATTCGAAAGGAAATCAGCC
The DNA here is from genome assembly GCA_013389905.1 of Sula dactylatra. Taxonomy (NCBI): domain Eukaryota; kingdom Metazoa; phylum Chordata; class Aves; order Suliformes; family Sulidae; genus Sula; species Sula dactylatra. The sequence goes on along the minus strand of WEKW01012445.1, from coordinate 179,851 downwards.
ACTGACTTTCACAAGCAATAATTCATACAAACCGTAATTAGGTAGAGGAAAGATTTCATCATGTTTAAGGCACTAACTTTTAAAAATAATCATGTTTAAATCTATCAACTTTGTCTCTAAGGAGAACAGCAGCAAAGAATTGTGCCTGGAAGAATACTCAGCACTTTTATAGGCCATACTGCATCTTTAGAATTGAAAATATTTAGTGATGCAACTGGAATATAGTTTATCCTATTTCTTAAACTTCCTCTTTAAACCCTTCCCAACATTGCACTGCTTAGACTGAACACTAAAGGGAGGAGGAGAAGAGAGTAATAAGGTTTTCTGCTAGATACCACCACTCCCTTCCTGGTTTCATAGGAGCTCAGTTGCCTGCAGCAATTCTTACCAGAAGGGGCTACCTAGAGCTGGGAAGAGAAATGCATTTAGACCTAGATTTCCCCATCTGTAACAATAGTCATATTTCAGATTAGAGTGCTGCCATTGCACTTCAGTCAACATTTAAATTTCTGGTAATTAAAATCTTGGTGGTAACCTTGACACCTGGCCTATGGTAGTGATGCACAGAGGAACAGAAAACACTGCATGACAAGTATTTGAGGGAAGGAGGAGGAAGGGAAGAATAGAGTGAAGGGTATATGGTGCTGATCAGTTTTAGCATCTAGAAAAAACACCCTCACAGGTAGAGTACAGTACAGTTCAGTCTTGCCAGAAAGATAAAGATAACTCAGTTGAGCCAAGCCTCTCCATATATAGATGATGCAAAGCACCACCCAGCTAGTCTGCCACCCTCGGAGGATGGCAGCCTTTGTTAGCAAAATAACAAGAAACTAACAACTGTCTCCAATGTAGGAACTGAAGCATCCTCCCTTTTACAGCATCTCTAAGCCTAGGTTCTACCTTGCAAAACATTCCCTACATAGTTACTCACTAACCTGACCTCTTGTTGTATGTAACTAATTATTTTAAATCTTCCAGCAGGATGAAAAAGTGACTTCTGTGTTCAGTCCAGTTATTGCTCTATTATATCAAGAACCTAAAATCCAGTACACCGTCAGTAACAGTATAGATTTTTCAAGGCGCCTGAGCCTCTTTCAAGTTCAGGTTAATCCAGAGTAAAGCATTAGTCAGTAAGTAGTAACTAGCAGTTTAAAAGGGGGGGGGGGAAGAAAAGCAGAACAGGTTAGTTTTTGAATTGTGTTTTTAATGGGTACAACAGAATCTTCAGAGAGGAAGACACAAATTAGTAAAACTTCCAGACATCATTTTTAAAACTCAAACGTATCTTTTCAGCAGGCAGTTAAAAGTAATCCTTCCCTCCAAAGTCCATACTTCCTCTCAGTTGGATCACTAAAAGGTAGCCTGTGGCTAATACCAAATTGCACTGTATTTGAGTTTGTGACCAAGAAATGACATTGCACACTACCAGGTACCTCAGCACTCTCACTTCAAATTATCAATTCTTAAAACCATCAAACTTGTAGGAAAAGGACTTGGTAATGGTAGTTCTCTTTTTGGGTTAGCATTAACAATTTAACCTCGCATTCTTTCCTCAGTAAAAGATAAGGTACCATTAAGACTTTCTAAATCAAATTAAGTTTTTTATACCAAGTTCCTAGACTTGACCATTAACAAGGAATCAAGAGTTTCAAATAAGAGAACCATTAGGACTGGTCTTCACCAGAACTTTACATCTATACAGATTAGACACTACAGGTAACAGATCCTATCTCAAAAATAAATTAACTTTTAAGTTTCCAGGGTTTACGAGTTTGGAATCCTTGCTTGATGATTGCATGTCAAACTTTCAGTTGTTGCTTTTTAGCACATGACAGCCTTCAAAAGATAATTATCAGCTGGTACACAGGGTAGAACCACCATTATGACAAAAACAATTTTCAGCAGAGTTTATACCTGAAAAAACCTCACAGTGTTCAGAAGGAGTAATTTTACTACTACAGCCCATTAAACTGAGTAATCCAAGGATTCTCAGATTAAATCCACATCCTTGAGATAAGCAGGTACCATCCCAACTCTCTGAGTGCAGGAACTGTGGAACCAAGTCATCCACAGGCACACCTCTAGAAATGTCAGAGCCATTGGCCCAGTGTTGTAACTGCTGAACCACATACTTCATTGCTCAAAATAGAAGTGACATGCACCAATTCTTTCCTCGCTGACTTCCATTTTTCTTCTCACCAGTTTCTTGTCATATTGCTGGCTTAGGGTGGAAACATAAGTATTTGATCTTCTCTATACCCTCTATCCCCAAATTTAAGAACAAATCAGAACATAATGTCCAAATAGGACTAACTTCTAACTCTCCTAAAAAAGATCTTTCCAATACAGGTACAAGAAAACTAAAAGAAGTCAACATTAATTTAAATTTAATAGAAAAAATAATTATCAATTACAAATGTTAAAATTCACGTAGTCTATGCTGGCTAGTTCATACTCTGGAATTTCATTTTGAAAGTGTTCAAAGGCTTGAATGAAAAACTAAGTATCCTTACTATGTTGAGCATCTCTTTCAGCAGAAAGCCACCTGTTCACCATTTTGTTCTGAAAATATTTTTACAGGACTGCTAGTCAGGTAGCACACACAAAAAAGTTAGCAAGATCTGGCTGTACAGTATTTTATACAGATACCGTTAAAGTGCATCAAAGAATGTCATCCAGTGCAAGTTCAAACCCGCTTCCTGAAATCACTATTCAGCAAGTGAGGCCAGGCTCCCTACGCGCTATCCAATTAAAGGATTGTCATCATCATATTGTAACTGAAGTCGGGAAAATGGCTGTCGGGGAGCTACTCTATTCTTTGAGATTATTATAATGCAGGTGAAAGTAGTCAGTATCATAAAAGCCCCAATAACTATCCCAATAGCTTCTGGAAGATTTATGCACCACTGGTCAGCAAGCAAGCACTTGGCGTTACTGAAAGTGCCATTGTGCGGCTGTGGTGTCAGTCCCAGGATGTGGCACATCATTGGGTAAATATCAACGTTGTTCATTGTGCTCTGCTTGTAACCGCGATGAAAAGCAGGCCCGTGAGCAGCCAGGAACGGATGCATGCTTGGGAGAGCGTTGTCATAGCCATGGTCACCTACTGGAGAAAGGCAAAGTTAAGAGTTAACGTAGCAGTTTCTGTTTGCATATCAAGTATTCCCCTCCCTCTCTCTCCCCCACCCCCAGAAGGCGTATATTTTAACCAAAGACTAATGCAGAACGTAAAAGCAGCTGCTGGATCAAAAACTGAAGGAACCCAGAGTTCCTCCCCTCCTCCCCAATCCCCAGAAGTCTTTTCCCATACTGGTCTTCAGCCAAGGCCCTTCCCACCCATTTCCCTTTTCCTCTCGGTCATCAACATTTTCTGTTTTCACCTTCCCACTCCTCACGCCGAAGGTGAAAAGGATGTTGCCATTCCACAAGTCAGTAGCTGGAATGCAAGTTTGTACTTCTCAAAGTTTGGAAAGACATCTCCCCTTCCCCCTCGCAAAGCAGATACTTTAATTACTTCTTAAAAGCCAAGGACTTTCCCCTTGACAGTGTTCAGTTCAAGCACATTAAGTACCCTCAAATCATGCTGATCAGATTAAGTACTTCAGGAAAAGGGATAGCCCAATAGTCAAACCCAAAAAACCATCACAAAACCAACCATAATGCTGCCTGTGACAGGCAAACAACAAAATGTTTGTGGCTACGAGGTCACCAGTACTTGGACATTTGGTAGGTTTTTAAGAAATTCTCAGATTTTTGGTGGAATATACACAGCTAAAAACCAGCCATGGTCAAATTTCCTAATAACTTGCCTGAAAAAAATCTGTCTAAGATGTCAAAAATTTCTCATAGGACATGCAGCACAGTATTCGAGTGACTGCATTTGAGTTCATTTCTTAGTAACAGTTCAACGAGTCTCTCCGATAACTGTCTCCTTGGCTGCCTCATTGACGTTTCTGATGTGAAATGTCAAGGTCCTATTGATTAGGTCACACTCACCGGTTCCGTATCCTTCCAATATTCCCTTTTGAATGTTTTCCACCGATATGTTTGTTACCACAAAGATACTGCTGCACTACACCTTGCTTGTTTGTTTTAATACAGTATTTTGTTTCTTGATTACTTTTTTTTTCCTTCTACTACTTGCTTGTTTTGAACGGAGCTGTTCCAAGTCCCCTCTCCAATAAGGTTTGGAGATCTTTCACCTCTGAAGTCAGAGGGCTGGTGTGTGCCAACATTGCTAGATATAGCGTAGGTACTGGTACACTTGCCAATCATTGCGCTGCCACTTTGTCCATGAAGGCAAGTACAATAAACACTTAAATAGCCTTTTAGGCTAAAACTTCCCCTGCCTGCTTCTGGGAAGCCTTGGCTAGCAAAAATGTTTTGAAAAATTATTAACTTCATCTGATACAATGCTGTTACTCATAAATATGCACTTATTAACTATTTTAGGTACATGAAATTGAATCTAACCATAAATAAGAGACCTCTATTAGAGAACACATGTGCTAAGTGTTCTCAATTTAAAGATGATTGTAGCAAATCTGTGAGGAAATTAGAATATAAACATAACTTACCTTAAAAGCAGTACTTTTGTACAAATAATGAGAAAATTTCAACTTAAATGTGCAAAAGGCAGACAGTAAGAACAGCCAAACTGGGTGAAACTGGGAGTTTACACCACCCAGCACCCCGTCTCTGACAGCAGGTGTAACAGGGAGTCAGGGAATTATCCAACAGGGTTAGCCCTGACATGCCAACCAGCCTCGAGCTGCTCAGAAACTTCCTGGAAGTTGGTACCTTTGTATTTAATTTCTATTAATGGATTTTTCTTTTTTTTTTTTTTGTGTGTGTGTGTGTGTGTGTGTGTATAGAGCCTTCGTCTGCAACCACAATTACGGGCTGAATTCCCTTATTATGACGATAATGAAATCTATCTGGAATTTCTTCTTTTGAGATACACTTTCATGTGACCATTGCATTTTTTTCAGTAAGTTATACACACCTCTTCTCTGCCAAAAAAACCCTGCATGTGAAACACCTGGAAATATATATACACAAATGTATGTATGTAATTTGGCATTCATAGCATCTGGCAGGAAGAAAGTGTATAGCTTAGCAATGCACTGCATGAAGTAACATGTTTTGGTTTTTGTCTTTAAAACATGCTATTTGATGCCCCTAACAGGAAGAACTCTGGCTTCTTTGACCATTATTGTTGTGTTCCTATTATTTTTAGCATTTCCTCCCATTTTTTTGTTTCCTAGTATATGTACTATAACATTAAATGTTGTGTCTTGCATTCTTCAATTTATGCTCCCCTATACGTATATTTTTATACATAAAAAATAGTTAAATCACACTCTAGTGGAAGTTTGAGGCAGACTGCTAACTTGCCTAAAATAACTCCTAAAAATAAGCCACCAACACCACAAATGAGAAAAAGGAACTTACATTTTGAAAGTGACTCATTTTGTACAATTGTCCAGCCTTCATCTGCAACCAGAATTATGGGTTGAATTCTCTTATTATGACGATAATGAAATCTGTCTGGAATTTCTTCTTTGAAATATACTTTCATGTGACTGTTGCATATTTTCAGTAAGTTATACACATCTCTCTTGTCTGCCAAGAAAAAAAAAATGCATATGAAACAGATGGAAATTATGTCCTGTTTACAGCAATTATCTGTCATTAAACCTAAGATCCATTTTTTTCAAAACTATTTTTTAAAAGGCACATAGAAAAGGATTTTTTCATGTCCCTAATGAAATGCTACATGTATTAAGCTGGATTTCACAATTTGCTCTCATTTTAAATCAGGCACCTCACAGCTGTGGTTTTGGACCTATAATTCAACTTACCCTCTGGGCTCGCAGGGGAGGAGGGCAAAATTCAAGCAGAGAAATCAAGAAAAAGCAATCACACACCAAAGTGGTCAATATTTTATCCAAAGCAGTAAGTATTAAATTCTGTTACTGTATAAACCATTTTGTTTGTTACAATTGCTTCAGTCTGGCCACAGCTGTGGAAATGGAGACCAGCAGTGTCATTATTTAAGAAGTGCCTGTTATTAACAGCTCCAACGTACAAAAACTGAATTCATAGTATGAAAACTGAAGTTTCATTCATAGAAACGGAAGTGGTAAAGCGATCAAAGTTGGGTTTACATTTTTAATTGGAAGTTTAGACAATGACAATTTTTATTCTAAATAAACCCGAGGGCTTATTTCATACTCACTGTGAATTACAACCGTATAGAGTAAGTGAGCAAAAAGAGCAGGCGCACTAAGTGCCCATCTGGTTTTTCAATAAGCTGCACCAGGACTACCTTTACCACCCATAGCAATTTGACAGGAAATGCTCCTTGGCCCATTGTTTACCAAAACAAAGTCAGTCCTAAATAAACAGGCATTCTTTAGCTTATTCATTAAATTATGTCAAAGTTGTGCACTATGAACTACACTGGTTTTGCAAAAGATGTGAAGAGTCTACCATAGTGTGTACTTTTTAGTAGTAAGATAAACAAGATTTAATTCTCAGTGTATAACCTTAAAAAAAAAAACCCCAAAACATACTCTGCCTTGGCAGCACTGCAGCAACCGGACTTTTGTCTATCAGAGTATAGTTATTGCGACCAATGCAGCTATCCAGGATAATCAGCTTCTTTGCAGAGCAGGAGGCCATTCCATGATCACTCGTTATTATGATATTAATAGTGTCCCACAAACCTAAAGCCTTCAATTTATTAGTAAGCAAACCAATATGATTATCCACTTTTTCTAACACTTTGCCCATGTTCTCAGTGTCATCTGGTCCGTACTTGTGCCCACTTGCATCTGGTTCTTCCCAGTATAATGTAGCAAAATTGACTACTGGATTAGAGCTGTTCAGCCACGCAACAATTTTCTCCACTCTCTCCTCAAACGTTACTGAAAAGTTATACTTCATAAAGAAATGAGGGGTCGTATCGTTAATTTTTACATCAGTACCAGGCCACATTGCAGCAGCACTCGCTCCACTTCCCTGCTGTTGATTTGTTACCCAAATTGGAACTGCCTCGTTCCACCAGAAAGGATCTGAATCATTGAACTGTGAAAACTTTTTCTTAGCATCTGCATCGTACATGTCATTAGCCACGATGCCGTGGCTTTCTTCATATAAACCTGTCACTATGGTATAATGGTTTGGGAAAGTCTTGGTGATAAAAGAGTTTGTAACTTGTTTCACAAGCACGCCATCCTTAATGAACTCCTGGAGATGAGGAAGTTTATAGGTTTCCAAGTAATCAGCCCTGAAGCCATCAAAGGACACGAGGAGTAACCTGGATACTGAATCACCGGTAGAGTGGGCGCAAGAGGCAACTACTCCGGAAAAAAATAATGTTAGCATCGAGTTCATTGTTGATACTTGAAAGTATTTCCAGCAGGTAATCAGATGCACCTGAAAAATTTCAAAAGATAGGGTATGTAACACAAAATAATTGTCCTGGAACCAGTTTAACTAGCTATACGTTAGGTACATCTTCCTTATAGAGGTTAACTGCAAAATAACCGGTTTAAAGAACGCCTGAAGTCAGCAGTATATTTCCCTACTGACTTCAGAAGTTTCTCATGTACTGTCAAAGTTTTTCATATATTAAAACAAACAAGCAATGAGATTTTTCTCATTCCAGACTAAATGGAAGAATTTTCTCCCTTTAAGTGCTTATTCCATCGTTCTGGGTGTCTTATTACAATTCTACATTCCAAGACAGACAATCAGTGTTCTTCCTCATGTTCAAGCACAGGCACCTGAACAATTCCGATTCCACGTTTAAGAGCCCCGTGCAGCTCTAAATCCTGCTTACACATCACTGTTCAGACCAGAAGTTTGTTTTCGACTGTAATTATAATTTTTCTTTTTCATCCCACCTTTCCTTTTCCACCCCCTTGAGTTGCTGAAAAACTTTTTGATCCTTTTAGCACTCCTATTTACTCATTGTTTACTCTGTACATGGAACTGCCAGGAGCAATTTCTACTTCTGTTTTCCTTCTAAGCTGCTGTACATCTACCATAACAGTAAACCTGTTCTTTACATATCATATTTCCCTCTCTCTAAAAAAACCTTAAAAATTGTTAGTAATCTTAGCTATGAAGCAAGTATTTCTCACCAAGGAGTTCATGACTATTATGAACACAAGGTATGATTTGTAAGCTCCCCCCAACTTATTACATGTGACAGGAGCACTTTGTTCAGGGAAGTCTATTATTATTCTATAACCCTTTAAGAAAAAGGAAGAAAAACTCCAGGTTTCACAAAAACTTCTGCAATATTCTTAGACAGCATATTTACTATTCAAGAGGAGCTCCACTCCAGGAAATTTCTGCTTTGTCTCATTTGCACAAACTAGGGTGATTCGAGGAGGAACAGCAGGATCTTCCTACTTGCAGTAGGATCTCCTGGCCCGTCTCAACCCTTTCCCCAAAGCTCTTGAAAACTGTAAAAAGCGCAAGTGGCTTTAATGACTGCTAAAGCCTTAGCAGTGAGAGGAACGCAAAGGATGGGAAATCATCCCTCCTTGCAACCAACAGTTAAGATTCCTTTAGAAGAGGCAAATGTTAGAAGAAAGGATCGTCGAAAACAGCATTAAGGGGTCTCCCAATACAGAGGACTTGTAACACGCGGCCCCTTTAAAGAGGGGAAAAAAAGAAGCGAGCAGCGGAGCAGAGAATCACCCCTTGCACCTTGTCAAGTGTTTTACAAAGCAGAACCAGAGTTTTCCAGAGCGCGGTATGGCACAAGACCACAATATTCGCTTCGAAATACGGCCGCAGCTGCCGAGCGTTGGGTTTTACACGCCGCGTCGCGGCTCGCTACAAACGGCGCCC
>WEKW01012445.1:50783-170960 GCA_013389905.1 Sula dactylatra | reverse complement strand
GAGGGGGCTGAGGGGAGCTGTGCGGGACCGAGGGGAGCGGAGATGGAGGGGGCTGAGGGGAGCTGTGCGGGACCGAGGGGAGCGGAGATGGAGGGGGCTGAGGGGAGCTGTGCGGGACCGAGGGGAGCGGAGATGGAGGGGGCTGAGGGGAGCTGTGCGGGACCGAGGGGAGCGGAGATGGAGGGGGCTGAGGGGAGCTGTGCGGGACCGAGGGGAGCGGAGATGGAGGGGGCTGAGGGGAGCTGTGCGGGACCGAGGGGAGCGGAGATGGAGGGGGCTGAGGGGAGCTGTGCGGGACCGAGGGGAGCGGAGATGGAGGGGGCTGAGGGGAGCTGTGCGGGACCGAGGGGAGCGGAGATGGAGGGGGCTGAGGGGAGCTGTGCGGGACCGAGGGGAGCGGAGATGGAGGGGGCTGAGGGGAGCTGTGCGGGACCGAGGGGAGCGGAGATGGAGGGGGCTGAGGGGAGCTGTGCGGGACCGAGGGGAGCGGAGATGGAGGGGGCTGAGGGGAGCTGTGCGGGACCGAGGGGAGCGGAGATGGAGGGGGCTGAGGGGAGCTGTGCGGGACCGAGGGGAGCGGAGATGGAGGGGGCTGAGGGGAGCTGTGCGGGACCGAGGGGAGCGGAGATGGAGGGGGCTGAGGGGAGCTGTGCGGGACCGAGGGGAGCGGAGATGGAGGGGGCTGAGGGGAGCTGTGCGGGACCGAGGGGAGCGGAGATGGAGGGGGCTGAGGGGAGCTGTGCGGGACCGAGGGGAGCGGAGATGGAGGGGGCTGAGGGGAGCTGTGCGGGACCGAGGGGAGCGGAGATGGAGGGGGCTGAGGGGAGCTGTGCGGGACCGAGGGGAGCGGAGATGGAGGGGGCTGAGGGGAGCTGTGCGGGACCGAGGGGAGCGGAGATGGAGGGGGCTGAGGGGAGCTGTGCGGGACCGAGGGGAGCGGAGATGGAGGGGGCTGAGGGGAGCTGTGCGGGACCGAGGGGAGCGGAGATGGAGGGGGCTGAGGGGAGCTGTGCGGGACCGAGGGGAGCGGAGATGGATGGGGCTGAGGGGAGCTGTGCGGGACCGAGGGGAGCGGAGATGGAGGGAGGGGAGGGAGTGCTGAGGTGAGAGGGCTGTAGGGAGCCATGGGGGACTGAGGGGACAGAAGGCAAGGCTGTGGGGAGCAGAGGTGAGGGGAGCTGTAGGGAGCCATGGGGGCCTGAAGTGAGAGGGGTTGTAGGGAGCGGTGGGTTGCTGAGGGGAGCTGTGGGAGGTGGCTGTCACAAGCAGGGAGATGGGGGTTGTAGGGGAGCACGGGTTTTTATGAGGCATGTCATGCTCCCCCTCCCCACCCCGGGGCTGGGATGCGGGTGACTTGGCTCCCAAGGTGGGGTGGTGAGGCCTGCTGGTAAGGGCTCAGAGCTCGCTCGGGCTGCAGGCTGTTTGCCGGCTCTATTGGGGTACCCTGTGGCCGCAGAAGGATGCGGGGGGTCAGGCGAGGTGCGGCTGTGACAGGGTGCATTACTGGGAGTTGTGCTGTGTTTCCCCAGGATGCCTGAAACCTGCCTCCTTTGCAGGTGTCGCAGCAGCCCCGGGCTGTGGCCTTTGCAAGGCAGTGGTGGTTGTCAGCGTGACTCCAAATCTGTTCTCCGAGACTCCTGCTCCCTTTTGGCCACACAGCTCTGAAAGTTGACTGTTCATATTCTTTTTTGTGTATGGCTTTTTCGTGCTCTCGTGTGACACCGCTGGTTTATCCTTAAACTTAGAATACATGCAGGAAATTGTGAGGGTGTTGTTGAATATAAGTACTCTGAATGCCAGCACCGCTTTTAGGAAGGCAGCATGTGGTATGATGGGTTGAGGCCTCTTTTGGGTCCTGATGTAGGTTTCCTTCATAAACTAAGGCAAATAGTTTACGTTTCCTTGGTTTTTCCTTTTTATTATGAGAAGGGGTTAGTAATTCTGCGAAACCTGTTACTGGTGCTGAATAATAATGAAATCAGCTCTGTGTGAATAGAGACAATGTGTCCTTTAATAGCACAGAGCAGAAATTGTCACTCTATTTTAAATTTCATCATAAAAGCTGAGAAAAAGACGTGACTGTAGTTTCATGACTGACATAAGCAGGGGATCTGCATTTCATTCTGTGTATCCTGCTAGTGTGTTTATTCTGAATGCCTCATAGATTTGAGCTTGTTTCTTTCTAATAGCTTTCACATATGTATGAGTTTGGCAGGTTGCGCTACCTGTCCATGCCAACTGTGGAGTGGCTTTAAAGATGTGGTACAATGGGCTAAATAAAGCGACACACCTCTGATTCACCTTGATTTATGGAATGTAGCAGGTGTGGTAAAGCACAGGATTATGAAAGAGAATAAAAATAATGCCAGGTGAGCTAGATAAGGCTTCTTGCAGTTATTCCTGTGTTATATGTCAAGTTCAAGTCAAGGTCTTTTTGTATTTTTTTTCTTTTGTTTTGGGGGGATGGTTACACTAATCGAGCTTTGTAAATAAGCACGTGTTGATCATGTGGAAGAGGGAAGTGTCCTTTATGAATGACTTTATTGTATTTCCTTCAAAATAATTATTACACAGTGAATTAAAGGTCAAAGGAATATATAACAGGTGCAATCTTTTAGCCACTTTCATCAAATTACGATTGAGGTTTTGTTACAAACTTTATACAGAGATACAGGCAAATTTTAGCATCAGGACTCTTGCTAACCTGGTTTGGGAGCATGCTTAGCTATTCAATCCTAAAAGGTGTGAGTAATCTCTTGTTTACCTTTACCCATGTGCTTTGAAACTTCTTCGTGGTATTCACCTATTCATGAGCCCAGCCTAATATAATGTGTCCAATTTGACACATCATAAAGGCAGCATGCCATACTAACTCTGGACTTTGAACTGGGCTAGCCCACAAGTATCACGTATTTAATACAGCTCTTGGTTCCGTTTACAGTGTATGCATGCAAGAAATGGAGGAGTTACATGTATACTTGCATTAAGAGTAGTAAAACTGGGAACTACCAAGATGTTTGCCTTCCCTCACCTTAATCTCTCTCTGTATTGTGTTTCACCCACATCTGTCTGTACAGACTGCAGTTCTAAGCCCTGGACCATACTAAATCCTGCCAGAAGCTGTACAGACTTACTGCTGTGGTAGAAATGAGTATTTGCAGCCTGAGAACCACTGCACACTTCTGTTTGTGTCAGTGGAATTTAGTGAATGAGAGGAAGTAAAGGGTAAGCAACCTCAAAATATTCTCAGTGCTTGGGTAGGTTTAGTAAAACAATTTCTAGATGGGAAGCTATATCCTCCTGTTGGCAGTGTTGTGGAGGGCAAGCAACTCCTTATTTTTTCAGATGAAAACTAGATGCTGTACCTGAATAGTTCAGATGTTTGTCTTAAGTACTTTTTTAAGAAAAAGCAGGGCACTTTCATTACTTAGAGTTAAAATAATGGAATAATGAAATAGAAGTATTTTTCTGTATTTTTCAAATTTTTTGCTCAATTTTATCCACGTGGTAGAGAACTCTGCGATCATTTTTGCTGAGGATTTTTTTAATCTGTCATTTACTGTGTTTTGATGCATCTTTATATAGTTGAGGTGAAGAAAAATAGGAAGGCATTTTATAAAACCGTAATGGGGCTAGGTGACTAACAGCTCTTAAACTGTATTAGTCTTGAAGCTTTTCATGCCCATTTAACCTGAAGAATGGGTTGTATATGGAGGCTATAAACAAAACAGGGCTTTTAACCACGCTCTTTCTCAAACTGCCTGTAGAACAAATATCCCTAAGGCTGTGTGACAGGGTGATACAGAGTGGCGTGGTGTCTCTGCCTTCTTTATGTCGGTTACTAGAGCCTCTGCTGTAAATGAGCTTGAAGCTGGTTTGCTGGGCTTCCTAAGGGTGCTTCGTTTCACAGGGATGTTGAAATGATGCCAGATTTTAAAGGCAAACAAAAATGTTTTCCTTGAGCAGTTGGGCGAATAAAAAGTCAATATTTCTTAGGCTCTCGGGTATTCTAATGGAGGTTCCAACCATGGAGTTGGAGTGCAAAGCAAACAAAGTTTTATAAAAGGAACTGGAAGACCACAAATAAAGGACTTTGGAACATCCAAATCAGGAGTAATTGTTCAGGCCCTGCAGCAGGTAAAGCAGGTTTTCAAATGTCTGTTGACAATGATTACTCCTGGTATTTTTAACAACTAAAGCTGCTGATGAGATGAGAGTTGAGTGTCCTGTGCAAAATAATTTTGCATTGTTTGTCTGCTTCCCAGTGGAGAAGTGTCTGTCTTACGCAGAGTCAAATTTACTGATGTGTTGGCTTTAAACATGCCTTCTATGCAGTCAGTAGCAAAGTAAAATCTGGGTGAAGGTGAATCACCCTTATTGCAGCGGGGCCCTGAGTTCACGAGCCAGCCCCTCCAGGCTGCAGAATCCAGGTCAGTGTTAGCTGAGCAACAAATGGATTTCTGGAGGCCTGCTTCAAGGATGTGCTGACTGGTGTGTGAAACAGTGTGGTGATCAAAGCCTTCCACCAAACCACTGTCTTCTGAAATGGTTTTTCTGTCTGTTTTGTTTTCCTTACTCAGTCTTAAATAGAATGCCGAAGCTGCTACAGCTGTGCATGTCAACAGTTAATACGAAACTGGGCTGAAGCATGTGTTTCAGAAGTTAAACTAACTCTATATGCATGCATACAGTACAGACAAAACTGTCAGTATACCCGTGCAACTTCTTGTCCTTCATAAGGTACCGCTTTGCAGAAGCGTGGTTCTAATGATCTTCTTGGGTTCCCAAAGCTGAACATCCAGAGGCTGGAGCAGAACAGGGCTGTACTGAGCAGTCATGTTCCTCCTCACCAAATCATTCCCATTTGGAGAAATTGTGGGAAGCTGCAGATGCTCAGACCTCTAAAGAGTGCTGGTTTTCAGAGTCTGTTCCTATTATGCAGGTCTGTGACTGTTAATGGCTGTAGGAATAACTGGGTAGAAGAACTTGAGTCTCATTCCTGTAGAGAGCACAGTGCCGAAATAGAAAAGTCCCCTACATGGAGAATTCCTAAAAAATCTGCATGCAGGGTAAAGGTCTTTTTCTCATGTTGTTTCGTGCAAGATCGGCAGTGAATAAAGTATTACTGTTTATAAAATGTGAAGAGATGAGGTGCTGCTAACCATAGAAGTAAAAGCTGAGGCTGGAAACGATGCAAGAAAATTTGTTTGCGGTTGATTGCATCCAGCTATTTAGTGCAGGCAGGAGTGAAAGTGAAGTGGTATGATTTTATTACAACTCCCTTGTAATATGTCTGTAAACCATAAAGAGTCTTTCTCTCAGAGCCCACAGTGTAGTTGTGATAATGGACTTGAACTACGTGTTGCAAAGCTTTGGAAATCATAGAATCATCAAGGTTGAAAAGGACCTCTAGGATCATCAAGCCCAACCGTCAACCCAGCACCCCCAGGCCTCATAAACCATGTCCTGAAGTGCCACGTCTACGTGTTTTCTGAACACCTCCAGGGATGGTGACTCCACCACCTCTCTGGGCAGCCTGTTCCAGGGCCTGACCACTCTTGCAGTAAAGGCATTTTTCCTAATATCCAATCTAAACCTCCCCTGATGCAGCTTGAGGCCGTTTCCTCTTGTCCCATCACTAGTGACTTGGCAGAAGAGACCAACCCCCACCTCACCACAACCTCCTTTCAGGCAGTTGCAGAGAGCGATAAGGTCTCCCCTCAGCCTCCTCTTCTCCAGGCTAAACCCCCCCAGCTCCCTCAGCCGCTCCCCATCACACTTGTTCTCCAGACCCTTCCCCAGCTCCGTTGCCCTTCTCTGGACACACTCCAGCACCTCCATGTCCTTCTTGTCCTGAGGGGCCCAAAACTGAACCCAGCATTCGAGGGGCGGCCTCCCCAGTGCCGAGCACAGGGGCACCATCCCTGCCCTGCTCCTGCTGCCCACACCATTCCTGATACAAGCCAGGATGCTGTTGGCCTCCTTGCCCACCTGGGCACAGCTGGCTCGTGTCCAGCCAGCTGTCAGCCAGCACCCCCAGGTCCTTCTCTGCCAGGCAGCTTTCCAGCCACTCTTCTCCAAGCCTGTAGCATTGCCTGGAGTTGTTGTGACCCAAGTGCAAGGCCCGGCACTTGGCCTTGTTGAACCTCATACAACTGACCTCGGTCTATCGATCCAGCCTGTCCAGATCCCTCTGCAGAGCCTTCCTACCCTCAAGCAGATCAACACTCCCACCCAATTTGGTGTCATCTGCAAACTTACTGAGGGTGCGCTCGAGCCCCTTATCCAGAACATTGATAAAGATATTAAGCAAGACTGGCCCCAACACTGAGCCCTGGGGAACACCGCTCGTGACCACCTGCCGACTGGATTTAGCTCCGTTCACCACAGCTCTCTGGGCTCGGCCATCCAGCCAGTTTTTTACTCAGAGAAGAGTACACCTGTCTAAGCCAGGAGCTGCCAGCTTCTCTAGGAGGGTGGTGTGGGAGACAGTGTCAAAGACCTTGCTAAAATCCAGGTAGACAACATTCACAGCCTTTCCCTCATGCACTAGGCAAGTCATCTTGTCATAGAAGGAGGTCAGGTTGGTCAGGTAGGACCTGCCTTTCATGAAGCCATGCTGGCTGGGCTTGATCCCCTGGTTGTCCTGCACTTGCCCGGTGAGCTCACTCAAGATGTATCACTTCATAATCTTCCTTGGTTCCAAGGTCAGGCTGACTTGCCTGTAGTTCCCTGGATCCTTCTTCTGGCCCTTCTTGTAGATGGGCATCATGTCGGCAAGGCTCCAGTCATCTGGGACCTCCCCCGTTAACCAGGACTGCTGATAAACGATGGAGAGTGGCTTGGCGAGTTCCTCTGCCAGTTCCCTCAGTACTCTCGGGTGGATCTTGAGACATCTGGTAGACTGAAGTCCTCCACCAGAACAAGGGCAACCGATGTTTGAGCTTTACAAAGAAAAAAAAGTTACTTTTGTAAAACCAGCTTCCTGAATGTCCAGGAACATTCATGACTTTTGCATTGAGTGCTCTTAAGTGCAAATGAGGGGCCTGACCCTATGGGATGCTAAGATCGCTCAGCTTCTGCTGGCATAAAAAACATTGTTTACCATTGTTCAGTTTCAGGTTCACCTGTTTCCAAGAACTCTGAGTGTTTTGTTTTAACTATTCAATTTTCTTGCTTCTCTTATGGCTGGAAGATACTTCAGACCTAGGAGATCGTACTGGTCGACTGCAACTTGTGTCTTACGTATACTAACTGGAGTTATGGTCATGATAATTCTGGTATTTGTTGCTTTAAAAAGAATAAGGTCAGAATAAAAATGGAAATTGTCTTGAAGTAAAAAATAAACCTTGAAAATGAGTTCTGATGCTCATGTTCTTTGTCCTTATATGAATTTTGCTGCGTATGGTTTATGTGGTTATATTTCTGCAAAGCGAGTAACCGGATGGCTCACGTGGATACAGATGGTACATGCAATAGTAAGTGACACAACTTGAGTTACAGAACTAACAGTGGAAAGTATTGCTATTGCTAACTAGCGCATTAATTCAACACTGCCTAGATTTGAGAGCAGAGGAATTTAGGGAATGGATGAAATTGGTGTTCTCTCTGGTTTGTAATCTTCCATTCTTGTGGCTGTGGGGCTGGTAGTTGTACTTGGAGGGCTTCGTTTTCCAGCAGAGAATGGAGCGCAAAGTGGTGCTGAGATCTTTTCCTCCTCTCCTGCCTATTACAACCTCTTTCCTCCCGCTTCTCTGCAGGAGAGAAGTCCCATTTCCCCGGATGCACGTGCACGCAGCTGCTCTGCCTGGTTCCTTTGCTGGAAGCGGAGCATTTTTGACTGGGAAATAGGGAGGGGGCCAGGACACTGGTGTCCCAGGTCATAGTGTGTGTGCCTCAGTTTTGATCTCGTTTGTTATCACATAACTTTTGAATTGTTGGACGAAAATTATTTCTGTCTTCACAAAGATGAAAAGTAAGGGTTGTAAACCAGCGATGGGTTCCTATAATGTGATTCGAAATGCAAGTGATTTTTATCTGGATAAATTCTTAAGTGCGGTCATGTTTACTCTGGGGCTTTGTCACTCTGTCACAAGAGTGAAGCCTGGATCTTGGAGCTGAGCGGTACTTTTCTTTGCTCGTGGAGGGGGGCAGAGGAAAGGAGAACTTGGGTAACTCACATTTCTGACTAATGAAATCCACATCAACTGTATTTATTTATTTTTAAACAATACTCATACATTACGGTCTTAGTTCTTATTTTACCTGTGATATTTTATACCCTCCAGCAGGTGCTGCTGCATCCTGCTAGTGTCGTCTTCGTGGAGGGGAAAAAAAATCAAGTCGCTTGATTTAATACTACGCAACTAGACTTTGCTCTTTGTTTTGCGTTGTGAACGTCTCGGTGTTCTCTTTTCTTCTTCAGGTTATTTGCCAGCAGAGTGACTAAGCAGGGAATTTTTATGATCCCATCATATTTAATCCTGCAAATGCTCTTTGTCAGAAGGGGTTGAAGATCAGTGGGAGTTGTTTATCAAGGCTGTGCTTAGACCAGACTAAACAGACGCAGGTAGAAATACATTTGTATTTCTACAAAATGTGAAGAAATGCAAGTGTTTTCTTAAAAGTAAAAAACATGTATAAAAAAAGTTAAAGTTATAAAAGTCTCTAGTCAGCTCATTGGTTTTCCTAAGTTTCTTGAGCTTTAGTAATTAAAGCTCATGATTTTAAATTATCTTATCATTAGCCTAATAGCTGCTCTTCAATGCTAGAACTTTGCAATACAGATTACACAGCACACATTTCAGAATCTCTTATTTAGAATTTCCACATGAAGAATTGTGGCTGAATTATATACAGAAAATGTAAAGAGGAGATGGACGTCGTTCTGTCTGCTGATGGACAACTTGTGCCAGGCAGGAATCCATGGGTAGTAACAGCTGAAATTAGGCTTTGATATGGGTTACATACCCCTGAGTTGCATCAGGACAGAAGTGCACTCGTGAGCTAAGAGATCAATGAGATCTCTGGTACTTACCTGCGTCTTTGTACTGTATTGCTGGTTCCATATCAGGAATTGAAATTCTGCAGTAGTGTTTTTCCTCGCTGTTAGAATGCTTAAACATGTTTGTGATGATGTTTTTGGCACTTTTGGAGTTATCTAGGAGCCTTAGAGTGTGAATCCAAATTTAATAAACTAAAGTATTGGTTTGCTTTTGATATTTAGTTTTATTAGTTGTCTAAAATGTTCACGATAAGAATAATGACAGTAAACTACAGTCATAATTCTCAGGCAGGCAGCACCTGCCACTCTACCATGTGAAAGAGCATGTGTTCCCCTGGTCATTCTGTTTGGAGATGGCTGGAATTATAATCTTTCTTTCTAACCTCTCTTCTGTGTTTCTTTCAGAAATCCTACCTGGCTGTGGCAGTTGCCTCTTAGGAAGTTACAGGGATGGGTCAGGAGGAAAACACTTTTATTTTTCCTTTTGGCTCAAACCCAAAAGGCTAAATATAATTAGGTTCTAAAAATTCTGGTAATAATCTACATAATCCCGATGCAGTAAACACATAGATTAAAAAGTCTTTAGTCAGTAAGTTCTGAAGTTCTCATAACTTTGATAAATTCAGATTTGATCTTTAATGAGTCTCAATTCCATTGATTTCAGATGCTCTGGAATGTGTATCTGTCTTTAAGAGGGCAGTTCATTTTATGCTAAAGCTGGAAGTATTCATCTGCTTTAGGTTCTGTGGAGTTTTGTGTGCCTCCATTCTTTACAGGAAAGGAACTGTATAGACAATATGGCTAACTAGATTGCTGAAGTCGAGTGACATTAACCCAGGTTTGGAAGCTTGGGACTATGTCTTTATGACATGGAGATATATGAAATAAATGTGACTGTAAGTAATCGATATATTAAGTATATGTAATAACAGTTAATGCATATTCAGTGCTTTCTTCTCCTAGACCCCAAGGCAGCTCACAAGAGTTCCTACAGTTTTGGCCCTAGTTTACAGGTGAGAGGATGAAGTCGCTAAATTTGAAGTGACTGGTTCAAGGTCCTAAAGTGAAAGAGTGTCAAAAGTGGAAGAGTTCAAGTCTGATGCCTTTTTCTTGTGGATATACCACTTTATAATTGTTTTTATTTGTATTTTTTTGTAAATGTCACCATTTGTTGATGATGATTTAAGTGACCACTGAAACATTGCAGGTTGCTTGTATTGTTGAGGTTTTGCCTTGCTTTTCCTTGAAGCTAGCCTTTTGTGTGTTAAAAATAGGAGTAAATGGGTGAAGTCTGCATTTCTACGTCTTTACAAAATGTACGTAAGATTTCAGTAAAATTATTTTTGACTTCCTGTAAAAGAATACATATTTTTTACAATAGCTTTCTAGTACTGATGGGTGCTTCAGCTGTTTTTCACTACACTTGGCCAGGCAGCTTCTGGAAGAACAGAAAGTGATTACAGCTCCTAAGATACAGTTACCGGCATCCAGATCAACAAAGGGGTTAAAAGTGAGACAGCCCTATCTTTTACTTCAGTGGAGGTGTAGTTGTTGATTTAAAGCTCTCAGTAAATGATTGTTGGAGATCTGCCATGTGTAGCAGAGCGTTCAGAAAGCATACCACAGACTCTGCTTCATCCTAAAGAGCATTTGTCTGTCAACATCTCTCTTTGACTGTAGTCTTTCAAGGTATCAGAAGGCAGGCAAACTCACCAGCCAGCAGTCATGGAAGATCAGGTCTTTACCAATGTTTATAAAAATGTTAACACCACCACTATTGATGAGATTCCAGATGCTGAAGAAGACAAAGGGGATAGTCTTTATGATCATGACCATGAAGATCCAACATCTCCTTCTTCCATCACTACTCTCCCAGAGAGCATTGTTAGTCAAGAGGGCTCAGAAGATAGCTGTAGTAATTCTGTGGCCTCTCAGCATGGGGCTGATGGGGAGGATGGTTCTTCTTCTTCTCACCATGGTGCTGAAGAAGATCACCCATACCATGAGATGGATCTGATGAGCCCAACTCTGGAAGATAAAGACGTAGAGGGCATGATGTTTGAGAGCAACACGCATTTTCCTCTGGATTTCCAGTTGCGTCGGAGCCAGAGCACTTCTTCCAACTCTCCAACTTCCCTCAAGTTCCCTCTTAACAATAACTTTGGAGAAACTGACAACTTTCAGGAAGATTATGGTATTTTCCTCTTTGTAAAGGTAAGAGCTTGGGTGCTCCTAAGAATACAGTAGCTTTAAACCCCAAATCAATCTGTGTGTCCTCCAAATCAGTAAAATACAGCTACCTGCTGCTTTGTTCCCAGCTCTGCTGCCTGTGTGCTGCAGGGGTCCAAGCCATCACTTACCTCTTACGTCCTAAGGCACAGAAGGAGAAGATTTGTGTTGTGTGGAGGTGCCTGGGATTTCTTCATTTCAAGTGGAAGTATGAGTATGGTAAATGTATTCTGATTGTTGCTGCAATTCACTTATTCTGTGCTATCTCCCTGCTGTTACAGCTGGACTATTACTACTTGAACTGGTTTAGTTATGCTAGTTCAGCTATCTCTGTGTTTCACTATCTAGTAGCTAATAGCTCAAAAGTGATAGTTATTAATGCTGTAAAGAAAACTAAATATTTAGTTTAAATAATGGCAATAAAATTTCTGCAGATACTCATCCCTGAAAGAGGTCTCTCAACCAACCAACCAAACCAGAAATGGCTATCAGGTTACCTATTCTTATTCTGTATAAGACAAACCATAAAACATCAGCTGTTTCTCTTGAATTTCAATATAACTGCAGCTACTCTTCTAAAAAGGTGTCTGTTCTTCAGGAGAGGGAGCATCTGCTAACTGCTGGGTCATGAATCATTCTGGGTCCACGTGTACTGCCACAAGGGGTTTTGCTGCTGATTTCTGTAGAAGTGGGCTATGAGAGCCATGCGTGAGGGCACGTGGCCTTTTCGTTGTCTTCACAGCACTTACAGTGTATGACTCTGAAGTGGCAGCTGTCCTATTTCCGTGATTGGATCGCTGTCATTGCTAAAAGTACATTATTTATATGGGCAAAGTAATACCTATGGTGTTGTTTCTACTTCGTATCTCTGCTTGTAGTCCTGCATACATGTACCAAAAGTTGCGGCAATTGAGTATATTTTGTTTGTTAGTAACTTCATGGTGTTACCAACGTGAATGTTGTATTTTGACTTTAAAATAATCTCTTTATTCCTTATTCTTTCACCTTGGTCTTGTTTCAAGATAGTGGCATCCTCTCTTTCCTTGCATGAAAAAAGAAAATGTGTGCAGGTGCTCCCATTCAAGCAGAGATGATGGGGTTAACTTGAATTTCTGAAAAGTGAGAAGAGGGACATTTTGAAAAGGACTGTCATGGAGAAATGATTGAGGAATTCCTTTTCCTTGCTTTTCTTGTGCAGCATAGCTGAGTATCCCATAAAGGGGCTTATTGGCTAGTCTAGAGAGAAGCACAAACTTTGGACTCTATTCACTTGCTTAAACATGAAGTGCCTTGTGCCCTTTGAGATGTCCTTGAGCCCCAAGACATTTCTGCCTGGCTGGAGGATGAGGAGTTAGGCTTTTGGGTGACGCATACTGTGATCCTTCTCCATCAGGAGATGGAGGCCCGGTGGGCCGGGCACTGGATGCTTCTGTCTGGGTGGCTGAACTGAACTCCTGCAACAGCGTTTTGTTCCTTGAGAAACTGATGATGTTTCATTTTTGTATTTTTGCTTTTCTTTCATTCTGGTATCAAGGTAATAAAGCACTAACTCCATGGAGTGCAGAGCCAGCTTTGCTGTCTTTAATTATCTAGATAGCAAAAGTCAGCCTGTAAAATGGAAGGTCATAGAGTAATAATATAGAACAAGAATTGTGAAATACCTGAGGGCTATCACTTCTTGCATGTAGGAACCAAATCTCTCCCTTGTGTCAATGGCCATTTTTCATAGACGGTTCCTTTCTGGTGTGGTCTCTAATCCACCTGAGGCCAGCGTTGCTCTGAAATGGGATTCATCTGGATTTACTCTTTCCTGCAGACAGTAACAGTGACAGCAGGGCTTTTTGCTCTGGGACAATAGCAGTAATGACAATTCTGCCGCTATTTACTCCTTCCTTTGTAGCACTAATCAATCTCTGTGAGTGGTGGGAAGTGTGAGTATCAGACAGAGGTCACTGCTGGCTGAAAAGGAGAGAAAGTGGGAAGATTAAATGGTATCTAACTTACAATCTAGCTGGCTTAGTTGCAGTGCACTGCCTAGAATAGGAATTTAACTTCATCAGAATATTTTAAGTGCTGTTGCTTTAGGACCAGAGAGTTTGAGTCAGACTGGATAATCTTTCCTGTAGTCAGTTCTGTGTTGTTAGAGACCAAGAAAAATGTTTAAATCACATTCACTCATCTTTCACTGAATCTTAGAACTTGGGAACTATGTCCTCATCAGTAGACTATTCCAGGATGTGCCATAAGGTAACAAATTTTGGCTTTCATCAAGGAATTCCCTGTGTCTTTAACAGAAGAACATAGCACATACTAACATGGACATGTTTGTGTGAATCCAGCATGCCCAAGCTTGTCACAGCCTCCTTAGTGTCCTTTCAATAACATTGTGATTTCTTCAAACGAAAGCCTTTGAAATTTGAGCATAAATATGACTGACCTACAGGCTGTGTTACTGAGTGCACAGGACAGCCTGACCTAATTGTAGCTGTTGCTCAGAGGTCCAGCCTTTTCACTTGTATGCTGTATTTCCCTCTTTAGCAGAGTGTTTCTTCTGAAGGTTGAGTTTCTTTGAAAATTTTAACTTTTTGTTTTTCTGAAGCTTGAGTTGTTATTTAAAGAATAGTCCCTCTATTTTCTTTTCAAAAGAAAATTATTGTCCTTCTGGTTTACTGATGGCCTGAGACTGGCTACAGATTATACTGTCTCTGTATGCACTTGTGCCATAGGAGCACAGTTCCCAAAAGAAGGAAGGTAATTCTTTACCCCGAGCAATAAACACCTTGTGTTACACAAACAATACAAACTTAATACAGTGGTTTAGCATTGTGAACATGCATGTTGGATCGCTGCACTGGGGTAACAGAGTTATTGATGCTGGAAGGCACCTCTGGAGATCGTGTAGTCCAACCCCTTACTTGGAGCAGGATCACTTAGAGCAGGTTGCTCAAGGCCATGTCTGATCAGGTTTTGAATATTTCCAAAGATGAAATTCCACAGTTTCTCTGTGCGACAATTCCAGTGTCCTACCCTCATGGTGAAAATATGTTTTCCTACATTTAAATGGAATTTCCTGTATCTCAATTTGTGCCTGTTGCCTCCTGTCCTTTCACTGGATACCAGTGCTTATATTTAAGAATGCTGTTTAAGACAGATACTGCTTTTACCTTCTCTGTACATCAGAAGTTAAACTTTTAGCTGTTTCTGTTGGGTTTGTTGCATCCTTTAGTAAAATTTCTTTAAGTCAGTAGCTGGGAAAAAAAGGATGTTTCTGTTTTTCCTGCAAGATGCTTCCCACTCCCTTGTTTCCAAGTCAGGAAAGTCTGAGGGCTCTAACGTGATGGCACAACCCTGTGCTAGCTCCCTACCAACTCACAAAGTTGAGCTGAGCTGTTATGAGTGACAGACCGTGTTCTTAACAGGGAAAGTGAGATTAATTGCTTGTATCACTGCAAAAATCATGCTCCTTCCCATTGAGTTGGCTTTTCTGTTGTTTTATGGAGCGTATTGGTATCCATTGAGAAAGTTTTGTTTAAAAATGTGTATTAATGTTTAGAACATGAAGTTACAGGACATAGCTATTTTTTAGCATGTATTATTTGAAAAGAGCAGAAACAAACGCAATGTAAACACGTGGATGCCCAGTCTTAAGTTAGTGGTTATGCTGGTGCTTTGCTGAGCAGAACTGGGCATTTTGTAGAAGCAGATGAAAAGTGAAAGAGTACCCAGCACAGGTGAACATTTGTAGCTTTCAGTAGAAAGTCCTACAGGGGCTTTCAAATAAAGGGATGGATATCGACATTAATGAGAATATCAGTTTTTGAAATTTTCAACCACTTATTTTTTGCTACACTCATAGTCTACAGAATAAAACAACTGTACTTGCAGTTTTAAGGTGGTAAATATTTGCAAGCACAATTGGGTGTCCAGATACCTTTTTAGCAATGCAAGCTGGCTAGTCTTTTAATTGACTCCAGTACAGCACATAAGGCTGGTGTTAAACCGTATCTTCTCCACTGAGGTTTGCAGGTAGTAAAAGAAGCCAGGTGGCAAGTGTAACTCTCTGTATGTACATAAAGTTATAGTAATTCGGCTT
This sequence comes from Sula dactylatra, assembly GCA_013389905.1. Lineage (NCBI taxonomy): Eukaryota > Metazoa > Chordata > Aves > Suliformes > Sulidae > Sula > Sula dactylatra. Next base: position 155,634 of record WEKW01012445.1, on the reverse strand, counting down.
TTTATGACATTTGTGCTTTTAAAAATATTTTTTATAATAAATGTAATGGAAGTAAGCAAATATTATTGTGGTCTTATGAGTAAGCTTAGAAAAAGGTTAAATGATTCATAATCCACCTTTTAAATAGTGGTAACTGAGCAACTTGAGCAAGGAAAAGATCTAAGAACTATTTTCAGAGCTTTTTCAGTTGTGGCAGATTTACAGACCAAGATGCAACATGCTGAAGTTAACATGTGCACGGCAAGAAATGACTAAAGGGGAGCCGATATCCTAATGTGATGCCTTTTCTGATAATTTTAATGAAACTAGTAGATGCTTTTTTGCTGCAAACAGTCTTACTTAAGATAGTTTACAAGTACAATTAAGTATAGAAATACGAGTCTGGCATATCAGGTGATAAGATGCGTCCTCCTGTTCTCAGTCTTATATAGACTATCCCAAACAGATACTTCTTTGAAAACAATCAGTGATGCAGATTCAGCACTTATACCAGTTAGTCTCTGTCAAGACTTATTTATTTTCTTGAAACAAAAATTTTCCTTTATTAAAATTCTGTTGTTCTGAATTATGCTATTTTTCTTTTTAATAGGTAGGTTCTTTATGTATTAGAAGACAGATATCAAATGTCCTTCAGTCTTTGCTTTCCTAAACTAAATAAATTCAATTCTTTCAGCCTGCCTTCAAGCCTGAGTCATCATTTCTAAACTTGGAGTGGTTTGGTGTGTTGTGGGATTTTTTTTGGGGTGGGGTTGTTTGTTTTAGGGTTTTTTTGACCTTTTCCAGTCTCTCTTCAGTTAATTTATATATTTCTTAAGCTCCGATTTTCAGGTACAGGTAGTGTATTTACCAGTGCCAATACAAATTACTACAGCAAGTGCCTCTCTAATTCATCATCTGTCCAACCATCTAGTCAGGACACTTTATCTGCTGTATTTTAGCGTATTTGTGTATCCTTTAACATTTTGTTTAGGATTACAAAGTTCATCTTCTAGCCCTGGTATTTTCCCAGTAAATGTGTTTGTAATGGTCTCCACCATTTATTACTTGCCTGTTTGCAGGCAGCTGTAACGCAGTACGATTGCACCGTTTGCACCTGCCATTTGACTTCGAGGGCATTAGGTTTCTCCGAGTGATGTGATCAGACTCTGATCACCCATCAATGAAAACAGTATGGTTTTGAAGTCAGAGAATTGCTCTGGTGTAAATCCAATGTGGAGCTTACTATGGTCAGTTTTTGCTTTTCTAACTCAGAAAATAGAGATACACCTGTAATATCTCTGCACCATACTCTGCAGACAAAATGTGGCTTTATGGCTACCTCCTAGACCCTGTCATGGATAGGAGACTGGTAATCTCTTAAGTCTTAACATATAAACCTAGTAGCTATGTAATCCTTATTTCTGAGGAGGAAAACTGCATTGTGGGTCTCTTCATAGCTTGATTTATGCTTATCTGAATTACTCTGTGTGTGAAAAGATTAGCAAATGGCAGTTCTGTTACAGATAACACCCAGTTCCCCGACTATCAGTCATGAACAGAACGTGTGCTTTACCAGCAGCGCATAGCAGTTTGCTTAATCTTTTGGATACAAAGGGTAAAAGGTCTTGCTTCTGCCCTCTGCTGAGTCTGTGCCTTGCTCATGTACCTTTTCGGCCTCCGGAAAGGTCCATGAATCAATTTTCAGCTGACAGTCCCGTGCCACCTTCAGCTTTTGGCTCCAGCAGTGACTGTGGCTGGGTATAGCACAGTAGCATAGCAACAGCTTCAAAATACGGACCTGTATTGTCTAGGAAATTGTTACTGCACAGTGACTACAGCAATAGCAAATCCAATGTAAATATGGAGGTCATACTGAGAGAAAATTAAAATTCTTTTTGTGACTCCCTCTTTGATGTTCTGAAAATAAAACTGTTATCCCAGCCTGGTCTGTTTGGTGTTTTTTTTTTTTTTTTTTTCTTTTGAAACATCTCAATTCCTTTTGTTACATTTTAGGAGTGGAAAATGTTTGGATTTGTGGATTGATTACTTTTTTGCTGTCCCTGACAACTTATCTATGTAGCAGTACTGTCGGCTGTTAAATGGTTTCTGTCCAATATAGAGGGATTTGCATTATTTTTAACTGTTTATTGCAGAAGTATCTAAAGAGCAGCTCTCCTGAGACTGGTGTTTTATAGACACAAAATAATAGATAGTCCCTGCAAAGCGACTGGTAATGATATATGTAAATTATTTTAGAATCTGCAAGAGGAAAGCTGCTTTTCTGTTCTGCTTTTTGGTTTCTTTGTGATATTGAGGATTGCATTTGGCTCACCCAACTTAAGGTGTGTCTGTAAGCTAAGTATTAACTACATCTTTGCAGGATATCTAGGCTCCTTTTGCAGCAAAAAGCTATCTGAAATAGGGCAATGGGTTGTTAATTCATGTGGCCAAGTGGAGGCATCAGCTGTAGGGTGAGGTTAGTTGTTCTGGAGACTGCACAAGTTGTATTGAGTAGGGGCCTAATCAAGTTTTCCAACCATAGGCATCCAGGGCCGCTTTAGATGCCTTAATGCTTCCCTCCTGGCCTCCAGCTGCCTCTGCAGAAGGCAACGGGCCTCCCATAGATCCTTTCTCAGATATGCTCCAGCTGCCTCTGCAGAAGGCAACGGACCTCCCATAGATCCTTTCTCAGATATGTCTACAGATTTCCTCAGCTGTCCTAGGGCCTCTCAAATGCTGCTGGATATCTAGGTTTAGGCAACTGAATCAAGCCATAAACTTTCACTGCATACAATGCCATGGTCACCTGAAGTTGAATAAACTGAATGCCACCAGTGACAGTTTAAATACAAAGCCTGGGTTACTAGATTAGACTAGAAGCTAATTCTGATAATGGGTATCTGGAAACTAACTACAGACTGATTCCCACCCTCACCCCCCCGGCCCCCAGGCTATTTAATTTTCATTTTCCTTTCAGTGTCCACACTCAGCAACAGCTGAAGTGCAACAAACATTGTGAACAAGTGAACAAACATTGCAATGTTGGACAGTTCAGCTGTTCACTGGACAGTCCAACTTACACATTTCAGCAACTTTCCAAGACTGAGAACCAGCACTCTCTTTAAGTCAACCATTATCCTTTTCTTAACAGCAACCCCCATATATGTTTCTTTCAACTATATTTGGTTTTGTAGTTACCTTTTAGTTTAGACTCCAGAGTAGAAGAGAAAAGGCAACTAAATTTACTAGGTTTAAATTTCTAGGTAGCAGTTAAAACACAGCTTAAGATTTTAATTGTGAAAAGAAAATCTGCTTTGGTTCTTTGGGTCATAAGACCCTGTGCTGGAGGGAAATTTTCCACTGTTCTGCAACTGTATCTGGAGCACTGTGTCCAGTTCTGGGCTCCCCAGTTCAAGAAGGACAGGGAACTGCTTGAGCAAGTCCAGCGGAGAGCTACGGAGATGCTCAGGGGACTGAAGCATCTCCCTCATGAGGAAAGGCTGAGACACCTGGGGTTGTTCAGCCTGGAGAAGAGAAGGCTGAGGGGGGATCTTCTCAATGCTTATAAATATCTGAAGGGCGGGTGTCAAGAGGTCGGGGCCGGACTCTTTTCAGTGGTGCCCAAGGACAGGACAAGGGGCAATGGGCACAAGTTGGAACACAGGAAGTTCCACTTACACATGAGATAAAACTTCTTTCCTGTGAGGGTGCCAGAGCAGTGGCACAGGCTGCCCAGAGAGGCTGTGGAGTCTCCTTCCCCGGAGACATTCAAACCCCCCTGGTCGCGGTGCTGTGCCCCTGCTCTGGGTGTGCCTGCTCAAGCAGGGGGGTTGGACAGGATGATCTCCAGAGGTCCCTTCCAACCCCTGCCTTCTGTGATTCTGTTTGTACTGGTTCATTGGAAATATTTTCAGTGTTCTGTCATACACTGTGATTGTGTCTGAAAAGGAACACCTGAATATTTTTCTGTAGCAGTGGCAATTTTTAAATGCTTAAAACTGTGTAATGGCAAATGTTATAAACCTGTACGAAACTACCTTCTGTAGGAAAAAAAAAAAGGAGGTGGCATGTCACTGAGTCATTGATTTGTTATCATCTGCCAGTGTTAATATTTATGTTTAGACCTCTGGGTGATCCTTGTCATATCAATTAATGATAAAATTATGGTTGACTTTTTACTCTTTGTACATCTCTGATAATGTTGTAAGACATTGGTGACCTTCGTGAAGTTATAATGGTACAATTAGGAATAGAGAAGAAGTGAACTGGTTAGTGCACAGGTCTGGTGTCAGTGTAGGCCAGCAGTGTTTGAAACCAGGATTTTGATTCTTGAGTTAATTGATTTTCTGTTGCAGCCTCCATGCTGTCACCTCAAAGCAGCCTACAGGTGTTAATGAAGTAAAACTCGAGAAACAGCTCCTGAGAGAAAAACAGTATTTTCCTGCTTATATGTTTATAAAAAATGAATCACAGGAAGGTAGAAATGTCTGCACACTCTCCAAGAATTTTTTTTTTTTTTTTGTTCCTGGTAATCTGAAAAAAACTTCATGGGACTGGAGGTGACCTTTTGGGACGTGAAATAGAGTCCTTTTCTGTCACAGGCAGCCTCATCATATAATACATAACTTATAAACTGATCAAGGTTGATCTAAAGAATAAGTGGCCGTTATTATTCATTTTGGAAGTCTGTTTCAGAACATCACTGCTCTGATTGTTTGACACCTTACTCTAATTTCCAAATTACATTCATTCATATGCAGCTAATACATCCTTCTTCTTGTGCCAGCGTGGTCCGTTAGCATTCATTCTTTCATTCAGCACTTTTTTAAAATCAGTTTAGGCTTAGACATCCTCGGCTGGTTTCGGGCTAAACCAGCCAATCCTTTTTGTCTCCATTTCTTCCAGACGTCATAGTAATTCCCTTCTGCACATATCTTCTTTCCACAGAGGTGCCTTTTTTTTCACAGCTGCATCCTGTCTCAAGTTGCTTCTACTTTTATAGCTAGACTAAACAAGCAGCAAAAAAGATTCTTTTAATAACCTCCTGGTTTAAGATGCCTATGATTGTTTAAGTAAACACAAAATTCTATCTGAGGTGAAATGTCCTGATAGAAACACATGTTAGTCAGTCAGAAAAAGCTTCATTAATTTCTCCACGCCTTTCAGAGTTTTTCACTTATCCTGACACCTTTTTTCCTTTCAGCAACAGTAATGTTTTTCTAACATCGTTGTAAGGTACCCTAGTCTGCCTGCAGAGCACCAGCAGGGCTTAATTCCCACTGTCCCATTGGCAATAAGAGTGCTCACAGGTACCGTTCCTGAATCTTAAGTCCAACAGCTTCAAAGGGCTTCTCTCTGGATCCTTAATTGACATTTAGATGGGGTTGTTCACTTGTCTGTGTTACTGCTCTCTGGGAAATCTTAGCACCTTAAGTTCAACACTATATGCCCGTAGCTTGAGGACTGGTTGAGAAGCAAATGGAACAAGTGGAAGTTTTGCATTTGAATATATAGGTATTTAATCTCTCTTCTGACCCATGCTCACATGTATTTGTACCATTTTTTGATTTATTTTAAAATGTATTTGATTAAAAATCTGGCTAGCAGAAGTGTGTTATAGTTGCCCCACAGGATGGATCTTTCATACTTGCTCTGTAAATAAGTGCATCCATGCCTGTAACCCTGATACTTTGCTGGCTCCTCATTACAAGAGGATCTCTGGTAGCCAAAAGTGGCATGTGACTGGTCGGTGAGGTGTCTACATAATACTGGCAAGTTGTCATTAAACAGGAATACCAGGAGAAATAATTTAAACTTATAGTTTTATTTCTTAATGCCCCTAGAAATTTTTCCTAATTTTAATGTGTATTAGCTAGAACCTTTCCAGATAACTACTGCAAAATATAATTCATGAATCTGAATTTCTTAGAGTAGGTTTGTTGCCCTAAGACCTAAGAGTCCTTTTTTTTGCCTTTTATTTTTTAATTATGCTGTGATTCAGACATGGAAGATAACCTTTGTTGTACATATTATGGGCTTCCTCACAGGCCATCAAGAAGGCCTATTAAGAATGAAGACTGCACTCATATCCCACTTGTTTAAAAAAAATTATCCAGGAGCTCAGTGCTGCAGCATGCTGAATGCTCTGATGCTGATCCATAGAAAGTATAAAATGCGTGCCTAATGTTTCAGGGTATAAAAACTTTCATTCACGTATTTCTCAATCATTTTAAATTAATAAAATTATGTTTCTACTTAAATACTTCAGTGCTTTGGGAAAAGGAAGACTAGAAAGCAGGACTTTTTTTTTTTTTAAAAGCAGATGAACATTTAGAGAAGAATCCTAGTTTTTAAGTAGGAGGAAGTTCAGTGGACAACAGTAAAATCCCATCCTTTGCTTTATGAAGATAGAGAGGTTAACTGATTTAAAATGTTCTCATTTAGAGAAATCATAGATAAATTTAGATAGGTATGAAACTATAAGACACTATTTGCTGTATTTTCATTTCATTATCTAATGTTTCAGTCTCTGTGTCATTTTGGGGTAAAGAAAACTAAGCTAGTCAGATGAATATTATAAAGGGCAAATGTTTTTAATCAAGTGATTCAGTGTGGATCACAGTTAATATGCTGTCTGCTTAATGGGTCGTGGTGAGATTTCAGGGATATTTCTCAATAGTAGCATGGCTCAGGCTGAAAATGTAAGCCGTGCGGAAATTAATAAGAGTATCGCACTCTTCATTGAGTATTCAGTGCAGACAGGATATTACTCAGGATACTTTGGTGCATACTCTGTACAGGTGGTTTGAAGGTTGTTTGGATTTGGGGATTCATCTGTGTAAAAGTTATGAAGTCTGTTTTAATGATTGTCTGTCAGACAGAAAATTTCTTGAGCATTGGTCTGAGCTGCTTGCTTTTCTCTTTTGTTTCCATGGTGGAATAGAAGCTGAATATGGAGAAGGAGTAATTCTTACTCTGGCTAGAAATGGCAGTTCACAAACCTCAGAGACAATCTATTTGAATTAAACACCCCAGGACCCAATATAGACTCTCTTAAGGAATTCATCCAGTCTCAATTTCTTGGAGGTCAGTCATTAAGCTGTAGGTCAACTAATGGGGAACTCTGATCACCTGATGAACCTGACCAAGTGCCATCTGAGAAAGAGCAGCTTTCTCAGCTGGAGAAGTGATTCAGCTGCTGTAACACGTAAGAGGTCTGATCCAGTGAAAAGCAACTGCTGGAGGCTGAGCAGGATACCCCAGGGCATCTAACATGGCCTTGCAGGCCTATGTCTGAGCAGTCTAACCACACCGTCAATATGGCAAAGCCTAAAGTTACTAGAAGGTCATATTTCTGTGAAAAGATCATAGAATCATAGAATGCCCTGAGTTGGAAGGGACCCACAAGGATCATCGGGTCCAACTCCTGTCCCCACACAGGACAACCCCAAAATTCACACCATGGCTCTGAGGGCATTGTCCAAGTACTTCTTGAATATCGCCAGGCTTGGCGCTGTGACTGCCTGCCTGGGGAGCCTGTTCGAGTGCTCCACCGCCCTCTGGGGGAAGAACCTTCTAATATCCAACCTAAACCTCCCCTGACACATCTTCCTGCCATTACCTTGGGTTCTATCATTGGTCACCAGAGAGAAGAGATCAGCCCTGCCCATCCTCATCCTCCCCTTGTGAGGAAGCCGCAGACCGCCATGAGGTCTGCCCTCAGCCTCCTCTTCTCTGGGCTGAACAAACCCAGTGACTTCAGCCGCTCCTCGTACAGCTTCCCCTCTAAACCCCTCACCAGCTTCGTGGCCCTCCTCTGGACACTCTCCAGTAGCAGCTTTATATCCTTGATGTCCTGTGGCGCCCAAAACTGCCCCCAGCGCTCGAGGTGAGGCCACCCCAGCACAGAGCAGAGCGGGACGATCCCCTCCCTCGGCCGGCTGCAATGCAGTGCTCGATGCACCCCAGGGCACGGCTGGCCCTCTTGGCTGCCAGGGCACACCGTTGGCTCATGTTCAACTTGCTGTCGACCAGAACGCCCAGGTCCCTCTGTGCAGAGCTGCTCTCCAGCCTCTCATTCCCCAGGCTGTCTGTACAGCCAGGGCTGCCATGCCCCAGGGGCAAAATCCGGCACTTGCCCTTGTTAAACTTCATACGGTTGGTGATTGCCCAACTCTCCAGTCTGTCCAGACCTCTCTGCAGGGCCTCTCTGTCCTCAGAGCGAAAACAGCTCCTCCCAATTTTGTGTCATCAGCAAACTTAATTAGTATTCCTTCTAGTCCTGCATCCAAGTCACTTACAAAGACATTAAAGAGTACCAGCCCTGAGACGGATCCCTGCAGAATCCTGCTAGTGACTGGCCGCCAGCCTGATGTTACCCCATTTACTATAACCCTGTGAGCCCGATCCATCAGCCAATTGCTCACCCAGACACTAAACAAATGTACTGGACAAAGGTCTGGTATCAAAAATTTGTTCTATACCCTGTGGCCTGTTTTGAAGAGGCACCAGTCTTTCTTCCCTTTCTTTGGTGACCACATGGATTTGTAAATAATCAGCAATAAGTAGTTTCTAGTTACACAGTGCATAGTTACAGGGTGACATAAGAAACAGCACCTTTATAAAAAAACAGACAGATTGGTTTATATATATATATATATCTCATACTGCAGGACTGCATAATTTCTTAGGCTTTATGAGGCACCTTAAATGTACTTATTTTCACCAAATGTAGGTAGGGTGTTTATTTGTTGAATCAGTAACTTCATAATTGTCCTGTTGGTGTACTTTGGTGAGCTAGTGCTTTGCCATGTATTAATGAGCCTGTATAACGAACAGCAGAAGTTTAGAGTAGCAAATTCACAGTCATTTGGCTCCTCCCTGTGAGATTGCAGAGAATGAAGTTTGGACGGAGCAGAGTTTCTTGCAGGCATCGGGTGCTGATTGGCCCTGGGCATGGCGGCTGATAACAGCTAAGAATAGCACTGGTATAAAAGCCCAGTGAGCAGCACAGCTGCCCTGGCATTGCCTCCTTGATTGCCAGCGAGGGAGGAGACGATGTTCTCCAAGTCCCTGAAAATATGTGACCAAAGCACATTCTGCTGCTTAATTCCACTTAACAATTAACCCATCAAATAAAGACACACACTGAACTCTCTGACTGCTGCAGGAAGTAACCAAGTTCTACTTTAAAAAAAAAAAAAAGACACAAACTGAAGGCCAGATTTTCCAAGCAGGTTTTCCGAACAGAGCGTGACAGGAAGGCTGGAAGTGTGCCTGCAGAATATCTGTATTTTTATGTACAAGAATATTGTACTTGTATATATACTTACATAATCACCCGCATAGGGAGCATACTCTACAACGATGGAATTCTGAATGCTTGGAAAAACAAAAGTGTTTTTATTTGACAATGGTTTGACTAAGCTGGCATTGAGGAGTTCAGGAGTCTATTTTTAGCTTTGCTGTTGATTCTGGGGAAATCAGGTCACTTCCTTTCATTTCTGTTCCCTTTCAAGCTCTGCTTGTCTCCTGTTTTAAACTGTAGACTTTGAGGGAGCAGTGACTTCAGTGGTTGATTGCATTGCAAGATAAACCTTTGGATGTCTGAAGCACTTTGGATGAATAAAGAAGGCGGACACCTGTGTTGCAGAGCTCCCCTTTTAAAGTCTGGCAAAAGTAACATTGAACTGAAAACAGGGTGTCATCAGGGAAAGCATTAGGAAGTCTTAAAAATAGGTGGCAGTATCAGCCCTATCAATAGTAAACTATTCCCTCATGTATTAATTCCAGTTGCTCTGAGTGCTCCTCTGATTTTTATGAAGATTTTCACTATGGAATTTGTATGGCTGGCTTTTCTTTCAGTTTTGTTATAGTATTTTAATTTTTTTTCCTTGTTTATAATAAAATACTGAAAAGTTTATAATATCCTACAAGATTGACAGATGGCCTGGCTAACTTGTCTCCAGTTTTGATTCGATACACTTCATTTTCTGAAAAGGTTACTTATAACAGCTCAGCCATTTTCCCCTTCATATGAACATTCTATTACCTTTTAATTTATTTTTTAATTGAAAGACATCTTATGGCAAACCAGATAATTGCAGAGGATGTTGTTTTGGTAGTTCTGTAGACTAAAGTCTTCTTTTTCTGGTCAGGAGACCCAGCACGAGCAGTGGTGGTAGAAACTGCCACACAGTGGCTTCCACCTAGTCAAGACAGAGAGCTGAGGGCACACCTACTTCATCCTTTTGAACTCTTCGTCTTTCCTCTGTGAAAGTCAATTTTCTGTGTTAACATGTAGCCAAGAGAGAACTGAGAGTCTGTTATTGGTGCCACCCTCTGCAGGAGGATTCAGGCTTTCTCTCATCGTTGTGAGATACCTTTATATATACTGATGAATTAGACTGGCATCAACTCTCACTTTCCGCTTGGGTAGGAACGGGTAGAAATTACTAATGATGAGTAAAGGGCTCCATATCTCATTAGCACTTTTCTAACTGATGTAGGTCTCCCAGGAAAACCTGGTTCATTTTCTAGAGTTGTATCATAGCTGTCACCAAGGTCAGAGCAGCAAGGCTGCAAAGGCGGCTCTGTGCTTCGACATTGTGGTGATCTGTGAGGTTGCTGGTGACCAAAGGCCCACAACTTCCTTATAAAAGTTATACCTACCACGTGCACAATGTTCAGGAGAAGATGAAAAATTTTTGGAAAATCTTCCATGTAAGAGGAAAAAAATCTTACATCTTTCTAGTTAGACTACCCCATATTTCCAGTTGACAGATTTGAGACCCCATTGCTATTCAGACTCTGCACTCAGAGCTGAACTTCATACTAAGATTTACTCTCAGTCTTAAGTTAAGCTCTTCTTCAAGAATTGCCACCACCCTCTTTCATTTAAAGATGTGGGATGCGGTCCTCAAAGTCCTAAGAACCTGCACGTGGCAGTCACCTGTGAAAATCTACTAACCTGAAAGTGTAGTTGCAGCAGAGGGGTTCACATCTGTGCTTAACCACATTGCTTCAATTCATCCTGGTTGTCTGCATTAACTCTGCAGTGGAAAAGGGTCCTCAAGCAAAGAAAAACTAAACTGAGATATCACCAAGTCAACGTCAGGCGCTTCAAGACATTGAACTCCTACGTTGAAGAAAGAAGGAAAAAAACCCCAAACAACCCACCATTCATTTAATAACAGCTTGAGGTGATGCACTAAGGAAAGTGAGCTTGTTCACTGGCAACCTTTGTGGAAACTTTATTACAGACGTACCAAAAGGTGAAATGAAAAATGAATGAGGGCAATTTTCTAAGGAGAATGGAAGAGTTCTACAGTTCACTGTAAGGCTCAATGTCAGCCAGCTGCATTAACCCAGGCATACAGCGCTGCCATTGATGAGGTGGACCATAATGTATGCAGAGGTTAAATTTCGCTGCCATAAAGAGAGATGTAAAGATGTTGATCCCTGCTATTTCATACTGAACAAGTGTTGGTTTATCAGGGAGCCAGAAGCCCTTCTCTTAAGCCAAATAGCACGTACACCACAGAGGATCCTGTAATCCGCTGTGCATATGCATGCATGTAACCTGCTGTGCAGGTACTTTGTGGCTTCATCTGGCACAGCTAGATATTACTGATGCCAACATTTGAACCCATGGGAATGAGTCTGAGTCATGAGTAATTTCAAACTGAGTTGCTGAAGGCTTCATCTTTTAGAAATAATGTGCATCAGAACACAGAAAGTAATCTCTGCTTTCAGCCAAATTGTTTGCGAAACAACAGAGTGAAACACAAATGTATCCAACAAAATCAGTGACAACTGTGCATTCTTTGGGCCTTATTTACTGGGGAGAATTGAAACCGAGCCTGAGTTCTGCATGAAATGTACATGCCATTTTGAACACTTTCTGTAAATAATAATTCATAAATTGGGATTGGTGTAGTGTGTTGTGTCCTGGTCTTTTGCCTGGGGGGATTTAATCCTAATTTGCATGTACAGGCTTCAAATCCTAATTAATTTAGACTTAATTTATGACAAGAAACATACCCAGAAATGAATGGAAATAATCTAAAGAGGGACTTGCACTAAGAACACTTGTAAATTAAGACAGGGGTATGCATTACTCTGTTGCACACTTGTAAGTAAAATCATGTAATTTTAGTTCTGTGGCAGCAGTGAGTCAACAGCAATGGGCACATCACACTTACCTGGTGGTGTTTTTCCTCAAAACACCTAACACTATGGAGGATTTCTTTTGAAAAGCAAGAGCTGAGGATATCTACATTCCTCCTTTCCTCAGCTAATTATCCATATAGCCCACAGCTTGGGACAATCTGTAGTGCCCTCTATTGCATTTCCTACAATACCACTTCTCAGAGCAGTCTCAGTCCCGTTTGGAAGTATCTTTTTTTTTTTTTAATTGAAGTGACAGTTTTGGAATGATAGCAAACTAAAAAAATAAAGGAATAAAACGCTGCCCTCTAGAAACCTTTCTACTGAATGCAGCGTTAGGAGATGATTTTGTACCTTCGAAGTGCCACTTCCCTGTGGATGGTTATCTGTGACTGTCTCAATGAGAGTGCTGAGATAATTATCCGTAATGGAATCCCTGTTCACGCTGAACAGCAATGGATTTTTCTCCTGAAGTTGTTAATGCTTATTAATGTTACAGCAAAGTTTGATTCTGCATCTATGTGAAAACATAATTATGTATAAAAATAATTTCTTGCTTTTGGACTAGAACTTGCTTTGCAAAATTCCTGTCTGAGCTGATTCTAGTGATCTACCATTCTGTTAAACCACTGAGTTTCATCCAGAGACCTTTAGAGCATTTTCATAATGAAGTAAAGGAGAGCTGCTGTAGCTCATGGCTATGACAGATTCATAAAGTCTGGGGATGGATGCAGAGCAAGGTCTCTAAAATTTGCCAGTTAAGGGAAGTACAAAGTTTTCTGGCCTAGATTTTGCCATCCCATCCCATTTCTTGGGACATTCAGGCTGTACGCTTGTTGTAGCACTTGATGTCTTTTGTTCCATGCCCTTGAGTGTGGGACGATTTATAAGATGCAACAAAATCACAGTTCCTCCATCAAACCAACAGGTTTTGAGGCACTCTACATCTCTGGGGTCAAGGGGAAATATCTGCTTACCCAACCTTGGCGTGAGGCTAATGAGAAGAGCTTTGTACGTCCTTGCATGTCTTGTACATCTAGGGAGAAGAACATGCAGCCTGACACCAAATAGCTAGACAAATCCCTCCTGATTTTTCTGAAGATCAGACAAGAACTTGATAGTGATGCATCATAATTCAGAAGGAAATTAAAACTATTGGATTGATTCCTTGCATTTGTTAGCTTGTTAAATAAGTAGCATGTTGAAGTTGCTAGCATGCAGTAAGTGGAGTTGCAAATTATCAGCAATTCAGAGCTGTCCCCAGAAGGTATATTTTCATAACCCATTCAAACATGCTGGTTCAGTACCTGGTTACTGCTTAGTTGTGTTTTTTTAGTCAACTAAACAGTTAAATAATTCCCAGGTAAAATCATAGCCCCAAATACCATTTACTGGAGCTGCACCAAGATTTTACTTCTTCTTTTCGTCCATAATGGAAGTTTATTCACAACATAATGAGTGTTACCTGTGTGGTATAAAACTTGTAATGCCTCGCTCTCACAGAATGAGCTGGGTGGCAGCACCAAGTGAGCACCGGGGGATGGATGGGCTCTGTGCCCTGATCCTTCTTGGTAACTTAGCGATCTGCTGGAGAACTCCACGATAGAGTTACATCCTGGATGCTTGGCCTCTGATTCACCCCCTCAGGACAAATCTTTGCTGGAAGTGAAGCTTGGATCAGGCCTGTGAAAGCTGATAGTGCGTCAAAGTTCACCTACAATAGAGGTCTTACGTGTATCCGTGATGGTTCCTTTTCTGAAGCTGTCCTCTTCTTTTATTAATGGGATGACATGCTCTTATTCATTTATATATGCTATAAACCTCAAACTATAATGACTTGGCTTATGAAGAGTTCATAAGTCAGTGTCTAATGTTCTTGTACGTAACTCAAAGCCTCTGGTACTTCTGACTTGTGAGAAAATGATAGGCCAAACTGAGCGACTCATTCTTTGCAGTAAAATGAGAGTGTACTAATTATTTATCAGTATCTTACTCTTAATTTGGCTGAAGAAAGAGCTGATTTCATGACACAATACAGAGCTGTGCAGACAATAGTAACCATTATAGTCAAAAAGGTTCCACCTAGATGTAAGTGATAAGTCAGTTTTATATGACAGCAAAGCAGTAAATGCATGAATAGATTCCTGAAGTAGTAGAGAGAGAGATATATACATTTCCTCCTAGTCACGGCTTCCTACAATGCTTATCTTAAATCAAGCATTCAGAATCTATTTTAAAAAGCAGCATTTATATGAACAAGGACTCTGTTTTACTTGGTCTCTTCTAGGGGTTCCATAGGGAGATTTTTGAGAGCCAGAGTTTTTTGGAGGTGGGCTGGGTTATTCTCTGTGAATACCTACCAGCACAGCTGGAACACCAGATGTGTGGTATTCACACTACAGCTTCTGTAGCCTCTGAGCACCCATATCAAGTCCTCGGGCAGGGGAGGAGTGCACGGTGGGGCCTCATGGGTGAAAGCAGATGGGGAAGGGACCTTCTGGGGGCACTGCTGCCCAGAAGCATCTCGATGGAGTCTGGCCCGTTCCTGCAGTAGTTTATATCTGGGTCAGGATGGAAATAGCTTCAGGGCTTCTTAGCTCCCTTTCTCTGTATTGCAGTTTGCCTCCTGCTTTGCTGAGCCTCAGCATAATGAACTTCATCTTACAAATTAATTATAACACACCACTAAACCCAGACAGTAGTTGGGAAGGAAGGATCTAAATGGTTTGACACGTTGAGTCTCTACCGAAATTGCTACATTTAGAGTTTAACTTTCGGAAGCACAAGGCATGCACAACTTCTGAAGTGGGAGATGACACGTGCATAGAAATCAGTCACTAAAGCCACAGATTTCTTTTATTTAATAATTACAGCGCGATTTATCTGACCATTATAAAGTCTTTATCTGAGTTTGTTACCCTGGGCTCCCTTTATTACCAGTGCAAAAAAGTAGGCACTTCTAGGGCACATTTTTTCATTCTAAAATAGACATCTAAATAGGTCACATGCAACATCACATCTTGTAAGTGCTGATATCTTGAATGCTGATTTCATTTAAACATTTTGGTTTAGCATTAGTAGTATTACCTCCTCACTGTTCTTATAGCTGGCAGTATTTTCTCTTCCAGAGCTGATATATATGCTCCTGTGATATAAATTGTTCAAAGCACTTGCCTATATCAAAACAGTGTTTTCAGTGAGGCTGGAGCTACAGGTAACCTCAGTCAAGATGACGCACTTCCTGTTCATTCTAAACAATTTGCTAAAGCAAAACAATTTTTCAGTGTAACCAAAAGCTTATAATCATGTAGTTGATAATATGTTGTTTAGGGATGCATTTTAGAGACATGGTGACTACACATGTTTTTGGCAGACTTTTATAAGTCTAATATATAATTACAACGCAGTGATTCTTTTTGCTGTGTGTAAGTACACTTAGCCCATGTCCTTGGAAATTTGCCGGTAGGCCTAAGAATAATTATACTATGAATGTTTGGTAATTAATGCACCTAGCCCAAAAATTGCATGTAAAAATTTGAAATCAAAGGAGTAATAGCACTTAATTCTCTTATAGTTAACCTTCTGGTTATTTGAACTAATTATCTGCTAATTTGAACTAGTTATTTGCTAATTAGATCTAAAAACCATAAGCACACTTTCACACTAATTGTGATGTTGATTTTGTTGTAACTGGAGTTGCAACAGCATAATGAGATTTACTTGTTAACCATTTCAGTGCTTCATGGAGTGCACACAAAACAGCTGTCGCAGGAAATTCCTGTAAGGCTTACCCAAAGAGCCACGGAGATGTTGGCTGCTACTGCTCTGGGCCTGTGTCAAATGCCTGGGGGTCACGGGAGGGAATTAAAGATCATCACAGAAGCACACAGCTAAGAGCACTCTCAGGAAAGGCAAGTGTTTGATCATGTCAAAACCATACCCAAAAGGCCTCTCAGTGTCAGAAGGGGAAGGTAAAACTGCCCGTGTCTGATGGTGCGAGCTGCCAGCAGCCTGCGAGCCGGAGCTGTGGCGGTCCCGAAACAGGAGCAGAGGGTGAGGGAAGGGCAGGAGCGCACGAAGGTAGCCAGTCCCTCCAGGCAGCATGGCAAGGAGGAGGAGGTCCCAGCTGACCCCTTTGCCTTTGTCCGCTCTCCTCTCCCGTGCCAGCACTCCCTTCCTCCGTGCCTTTTAGCTGTGTCAGGCCTTTCTGTCGTGTGCCACCTCTCGTTTAGGGTTTCCGTGTGGCGACCTCTGAGTCACGCACGGAATGCAGGGCAAAGGAAGGGAATATAGATGACGACAGTATGTCAATAGCAGGCTGAGGCCCCTTAAAGTTTTCTTCCGTACTCCACCCCAGCGTATCATCGCTCTCTGATCCCCCTGCTACAGCCAACACCCCAAGGGACACATTGAGAAATAGGTACAGGACCCAAATATTTTATTTTCCCAGGGCCCTGAAGCTCTTCGTTCTCCTGCGTAACACCGTTCCCACTCCTCTGCTCCTGGACTCCATCAGGAGTGGTGACACCACGGGTGCTTTTCTCACCTAAGAGTATTCAGTTTCAGCTTCTGTACCGCTTTGTACCGCACACAGGGGTTTTTTTCCGAGGCAGAGCTCTGCTTTTCTGCACGCCCCTCGTACCCGTGCAACAGCCAATGCACAGCGTGAAGAAATCGGGCTCTTTTTCTCTTACCATTCTTAGCAATGACAATATTAGGATTTTGAACAGCTAGAAGCAGGACAAGTGCCCTTCAAAAAAGAAGGAAAAAACATCACTGTTGCCTAAAGCAATGAAACCAGCCTGCTGCGGACCTTCCCTCTTCCTGTCACTGGTGCTCCCAGCCGTAGAATAAGGGAGGGAACAACAGAAACGCTGAAAACGGGGAAGAGCAGAATTATTTGCTCAGAGACTGATCCTGCCGTAGGTACCAGGAGCTTGTCTCCTCCCCTGTGAGTTAACCCCACCCTCTTTTTTTATACTCTGGGCTATTTTGGGCAGGCAGTGAGAACTGCAGCTCTGACAGATGAGGATACTGTACCAGGGCACAGCAGCACTTGTTGCTCTGAAGAACTACATAGCTGTAACAGGGACTCCTTCTCTGCTGCCTGCCTTTTTTTTTAATGACTGTTTATTTATTAGCGCACAAACTTGTTTTCTCCACTGGTTTTGAGCTTTATCATTACAAATGATGATTTAAAAGCTTTGTGAGAGCTGTTCAGAAGGGAAACCTACCTGCTGCCTTTTGCCACTTAATAGCGGGAAATCAGCTGGTAGCCTTGGGGTGAAAAATGACAGACTCTGTTCCTGCTAATGGGGAAGGAAAGGACCCTGAAATTGAGCTCTTTGTGAAGGTAAGTTGCACGGTGAACTGGACACTGGTGTGACTCTCGGATCAGCTCAGCTTCTACTGAATAATCCAACTTTAATTTTCTGGCACTGAGTGGAAGCGGTGCTTTGACAGTCTGTTATCTCTTGCACACATGTTCACACTGCTTTCTTCTTCATGACATTAGAATTAGGTAATGTTGTGGAGGGAGAGTCAGAGTTCCTGTATTTTATTGTTATTTCTTTCTTTGTGAGTTTGTCCTGTTATTCTTAGCCCGCTGCCTGCAATGTACCGTGTCCTAACTGTAGCCTTTAGGCTTTAGACTTTAGGTTTTTCACTAAGAATACTGCCTTCCTTCTCCGTTTTTGGGAAAAGAGCATGAAGAGCTGAGGGGTACCATGATTTGGTACCTCGGCAGAGGCTGTCAGGTCTGAAATATTAACAGATCGTAAAACGAGAAGGATTGAGATAAGCTGGCAGTCTCCTGATTATTTTGTGCAATAGGTTTTTTTCCTAAGAAAATGAAAACTAAATCAGTTTTTACTCTCAGTTTCCTCAGCCTGAAGCTCATTCTGATTTTGTATGAGGGTAACTGAGAACAGAAACTGATTTAATGAAAATATAGAAAAATAAGTACACCTGTTATATGGTTGGATTTCAGAATGTTTCAAATTGGGTACCTCTGTTGGTCTTGGGCAATGAAAATCTTGCCATTAAAATCAGTGGCACTGTTCCAACCCATTACACATACAACCTTATTAATAGCAAACTCCATGCAGACTCTGTCCCAGTGAAGAGCTCAGATATTTTGATGTTCATAGCATATTTCAAAGCCTCTACATACGTCCAGGCTGAAATCCACTATGCCCATATAAAATGCAGGTGTTTGGTCTCTCTGAGCCTAAACCATCCCTGTAGATCAATAGGATTATTATTGATATGTGGGAATTACATCAGACCCCTTGCAAACAGAGTACTGAATGATTGGGAAAGCAAATTGCAGCCCCTCCCTTCTGTCAAGTTGCTGGTATATCATTGCTTTGTACTCCCTGATGGATATTTTGGGCTGTAAGTTGAAATGTCAGCCACATTCATGATGTGTCTACATGGCCTCTTCACACACCTTCCAAAACCAGTCAGTTCAGGTGCAACGTTTCTGACCGAGTCAGCACTGAGGTTTTTTTCCCTAGCAAATAGATTTTACAAGAATTTCTGGTTCATAAATGCCCAGTAGATCCTTTGTGCTGAGCTTAATGTATTAAAATGGACCTGCATGGGTCCAGATACCTTACCTCTTACAAGTTTTTTCTACTAAAGTGAGTTTAATAGAAATGTTTGTGGGCTAAATAATAAGTTAGTGGGCTTGTTTGGCACTCTGTCATCACAAATGTATTCTGGAATGCAAATCTTTAGCTACTGATCAGTTTTAGTGCCCACACTATTTTATTGAGGCTGATACGGATGTTTGTGATATATGGTTCTTTGACTGCATCAGCTGTTAAAGTGAAAGTCATTGCCCAGATTTATTGGGTGAAGTTCTGGATCTGTAAGTTACTGGAAAAAATGTGCACTGCATTCAATTGAGCCATGCCATCACCTGAAGATTTATAACTCCAGAAAGAACATTTTTAGTAATGTGATTTCCTGCATAATGTGTGTTACAGGATTGCAGAGACTCTCACATAAAACTCATAATTTGCAGAGCCAGAGCAAAAGAATTAATTGATATCTTCCCGAAGACTTCCTATTTAGGTGAAAAAATGCAATTCTTAATGTTTTGGAAAGGTGCCATTAATTTGATTAAAAGTTGAAAAAGTTGTATAGTAAAGCCTGTAACCAGAGCATTAAATTATACAATTCAGAAGTTGAAAATAAAAAAGAAAAGAACATCCAAAGGAGACGCGCTGAAAGTTGAAAAATAGGGGCGTATAAGAGAAATACAAACAGGTGAAAACTCTTCTGGAGCATGAAATTCAAAATAATAGGATATTAGTAAGGGGAGATAAGCAGGAAGGCTGATCCAGGTGAGAATCTGCAAAGGAGAAGGCACTTACTCTGTTTTAAGGCTGGAAAGAACAGAAAGGTGGCAACTTCTGGATGAGTATGAGGTACTGGGGCAAGCGGCAAATCTAAATATACAAATCTAAATACTCTGGAGTACGCTTGAGGCAAGCTCTAATAGCTGGAGATGTTGGGGTCAATGAGCATTTCATCATTTGACTTTTGAGAAGCTAATACTTCATTCAAGGAAAAGAGTTCTGTCCTGCATCCTTGAATGAACACACAGCCAGAAAATGCAGAGATCAGTGAGAAAAATGTAGGGCAGTAGATGTGGCCTGGAGAAAACTGTATCTTCCACAAGCACAAATAAACCATAAAGGGCTATTTTTCGCCAGCCATAGAGTCTTTAATAAAAGCAGTTTCTGTCTCAGGTTAAAAAAAGAAAGGTGTTACACAATTGCTCTATTTCCTTTTTCTATTTAACAACCCGGAGAGCAGGAGCCTTAGAAAGACAAGTAGAGAGATGACTGTAAACAAAAGAGCCGTGCCGTAACCGAATGCAGGTTAGGCGTCTCCTGAGCTGCACAGGTAGGCTGGGCACCGCCAGGACACCACTACCCGAACTGCTACGGCACAAGCAGGTTAAGAGGTTATCGCACCTGCTTGTTATCATCCCCATTGATTTTACTCTTTTTCTAACAGTGCCTTAACCTGGATCTGTGAGATTTATTTTTTTTTTTTGTGAACGAGTGTTTGTTCTTGCAAGATGCTTATTTGAGAGTAAAGCCCTGCAAATCTGGGGCAGGACGCAAGCAGACATGACGAGAGCGGGCAGAGCCGAGGAGCGGTGAGGTCCGCTGGGGAGACCGTGCCGCCTTAACCAGACCTGCAGTTGGTGTAAGCAGGCCTTCTGGGAACACTGAAACTCTCCGGCAGCAATTCCCCCCCTAAACTTTTTTGACAAGGAGTTGGAAAAGTCTGCCAGAGAAAAAGGCTTGATATACGGTAGTGTGAGACGCTGGCAGCAGCAGCTTTGGGGAAGTGAACATTGGGAGGTAGTGCTTGCTCTGTGCTTAACAGGGCTTCTTGTAGCTCAGGTTAATTTTAATTCTTTGTGTGCCGGAGAAGCAAAGTGGTCCTGTATAAATGAGACCCTGATGAAAGGTATATTTAGCTGTTTCTGGCAGTCTTGCACCTGTATACTTGAACATAACAACTAAACTGACACGGTGCTCTTTTTACATACAGACTATTAAAATCCATATGGGAGGATCACAGAACTTTTATGGCTTCTTTCTGTTTGCAGTGGAAGCAGGTGTTTGGATGCACATTCCTCACATTTCAGAATTAGAATAGTACCTAATATTTAGAAAGTTAATTTGAAGGGAGATATGTTGTATACATGGGAAACAAAACATGCTACAAACAAGACCAGAGGTTACAACTGTCTATTTGCATTGGTTGGGATGAGTGCAGTTTAGAAAGGAAACAAACCACAGGAATTGTCCAAAGTAAATTTGATTTAAAAAATCTTCCTGCTTTAGAAATAGTCCATAACAAGGTATAGAATAATCCACGTTTCTGACAATCTAAAGACAGCAGTATCATCATGGTAGTAGGAGAATGCGTAGTGAGCTGGCAGACAGTCATTTCTGCAAGGAGTCACTGTGGTATTGAGTGATTAATATTCTGGATATGTTCCTCAGCTCAAGTTTCCAAGAGCGTTTGCTGAAGAGGTGTAAGGCTTTACTTCACAACGTGTTCAACCACAGTCACACTGAACAGCCATCTAGAGAAAACATAATGGTGCTTGCAAACGTAAGAAGCAAGAGAGACCTCTCAAAGGCCTTGAGCTTCCACACTCACTGATTCATACGTATTCCCATCTGCCAGCTGAAGGCATAAAGGCATAAGACACACCAAATGCTCTCAGCCCATTCCTCCCTTAGGAGCTGAGTGTTGTGCACAGTGATGGTGTATTTGCGATGTCTCAGGGATATGGTACCAGCCAAGGTAAGGTTCAAGGGCTGACAGCATCAAAGTATTTGTAGGGCCTCTTGCAGTCATTTCTTGTTAGAGGATTATCACAAAGAAAAGAGGTTAGTCCTGGTACGCTCACGGGCTCCTGGAGCAGCAAACAGCCATGCAAGGATCCTGGGAGCCCGTTGTCATCTCCAACAGTTTCATTTTGGAGAGTTTTAGGTGCCTGTTAGTAGTATGTTTAAAAGCAGTGGCAAGACTTGGCACCAAACTTGCTAACCCTGAATGAATCGGTCAGGCAGAGAGCCTGGCTGCCCAGGACAAAACAGTCATCCTGCTGCTGTAGTGTGTCCTGTCAAAAGCCCAGGAGCTGCTACTCTCGGGAGGCTGTGGCTGCCCTTCCCCTCTCCTTTGCACCGAATTATCCCAGAAATTATCACAGGGAGGTGCAAAATTTTTATGCACTCTGGGATTTCTTTTTGTGCATTTTCTGGATTTATTTTTTTTAAGTTATCTCTGCTGAAGAGTGATTTCAAACTAACCCTGGTTTGGATTTTGGTAAACTGCTGTGATGTAGCCTTAAAGGAAGACATAAATAAAAATGTTATTCCTGGTACAAATGATCATTCCCTGCTATTCAGGCTTTTGTGGTTTTAAGGTAAGAGAGTCACTCTGATAAGAAAATTCGTTTCAGTTTCAAAATTTTGGAGTTATCAAAACCAATAAAGGCTTTACAAACTAGGAGAAAGAACTTGGCAGTAACCTTTTAACCCATTATAACAATACAGGCTCTGCAATTTATTTGATTTGTAGACTGCCCTTGAGAAGTATTCTGATGATGAATAGAAATCACAATCAGATCTGGAAGGTACAAAGTTAATTTCTGTTTCTTGAGAAGTGTGGGTATTTTACTGGGTATTATGGACTCAGCTTTTGGCTTCCATACAAAATCGTTCCTCTGTTCAGTGGAACTTTCTAGGTAAAGAGAAACTAATAAAGAGAGAAAAGCACAAGGAAGAGTAATGTTACTGAAATATCTGGTTCAACCCGTCTGGTGCTCCAAAACCAACAATAACATTTTTTTGGGTCCTTGGTCATGTGGTTGGCCAAGTCTTTCACGTTTCGAGAGAGACGTAGCCACCCTACAAAGCAGATGCGTACAGTGCGTGCAGTCTCTGACACTTTTCAGCTGTCACCCTGGAAATGGCACGAGCATGGGGGTTTGTTATGGATCTTGCATTTTTCATCTGTTCAGAGCTGTCGGGCAGGTGATGGGCACCATGGTTCACATCTCTTCCAATCTTATTTTGGTGAGGCAGTGTATGATCAGGAGCCTAAGTCTCCTCTTCTAGTCTGCTGGCCTTGTGATCAGCATTAAAGTTACCGAACTTACAAGGTTTACCGGTAGTCTGGACACCTGCATACATACTGGGAGGAAAATAGTTTTACAAGGTTTGTGTAAATGTCTGTAAATGTGTTTCATAAGCTCCGTGCAGGGTGATTCAGGTATTTCAGTGTAATTCTGGCTCGGTTTCCATCTTGCTTACATCTTTTCAAATCAGGATTGACTGGGTTGAAGCCCATAGAGTTTATGTACATATAAAATGGGCACAATAAGAGGGTCAGACCTCCTAAATTTGAATCACAAATTAATAGTAAGTCCACTACAGACCCAGTTAAATCATGGAAATGCTGCCTGGACTGATAGTTACTTCTCTGGTTTTATATTAAGCATTTTCAATGAAATAATAAAAAGAATCACAGAATCACAGAATTGTTAAGGTTGAAAAAGATCTCTAAGATCATCAAGTCCAACCATCAACCCAAAACCACCGTGCCTCCTAAACCATGGCCTGAAGTGCCACATAGTCAAGGGAAAAACATCCATCTTGGCAAGATCTAACTTTGCTTTAATTTTATATTGCTAAAAGAAAATAATTCAATAAATTAACAAATAGCTGCCTAGCAAATGTTTTAAAATTTCAAGTTGCTTGTTTTTCTTTGTGATAAAGAAAAACAATACTTTAAAGAAGCTTTAGCCTGAGTTATACAACCCAGAGTCTGTAAGTCTGCATGTCTGTTTTGTCTCTGAGCATTTGCAGATTTTGTTTTGCGTCAAGAAAAGTGCCTCGTTGGTGGGAATATCAGAGACAGGCAGTGAATAGTTTAAGCAGGCCAAATTTATAAAAGGCCTTGGCAGGGATATATTCACTATCCCTGCCACCTTGGACCTAGTCTGGAATGCTTTTAGGATTGCTTGGGAAACTGGATCTCAAGTTAAGGAGGGATTTTCAGCTATGTCTCCTTCTGCCTAAATTCACAATCGAATCATTAGTTTATGGCTGAAGGTGAATGACACTCTTATCTGCCATGGTTTGGGTTTTTTTTCCTCATATAAATGGCTGTGACTACTTGCTTTTTGTTGAACTTGATGGTATCAATACATATGTGAATTGTAATCAAAACATCTGATTGAAATGGGGGGGCCCATTTTAAACAGGACCAATGACAGGACCCAAGGGAATGGCAGGAAGATGTGCCAGGGGAGGTTTAGGTTGGTTATTAGAAGGTTCTTCCCCCAGAGGGTGGTGGAGCACTGGAACAGGCTCCCCAGGGAGGCAGTCACGGCACCAAGCCTGGCAATATTCAAGAAGTACTTGGACAACGCCCTCAGAGCCATGGTGTGAATTTTGGGGTTGTCCTGTGCGGGGACAGGAGTTGGACGATCCTTGTGGGTCCCTTCCAACTCAGGGCATTCTATGATTCTATGATTCTATATTCAAATACTTCATTGAATATGCATAAATTTATTTTTTTTAAATGTCTTTAGAAATTGGATCCATAATTCGAATGGATAAGACTTCAGAAACATTCAGGATGGGTCATATCCCATGGCCATAAAAGTCAGTCAGGTTTGTACTGCTGAGTTCAGTGGCAGCAGAGTTAGGCCAGCTTAAGCCTATTTGAGATCTTGTTTAAACTCCACCTACTAAGTCCTTTATTTATTCCAACTTTTCTAGCCGCATAGTCAAATCAGGTAAATACAATATTTTAATTCTACCATGAAGAATTGGTGATATTCATAATTATTATTGCTTGTACTTAGAAATAGCCACCGGTATGCTTTGGGTGCTCTATGTTTAGCTGCAGATAGCTCTTTTTCCATCTCTGGCATCACACGTCTCATCAGGCTCAGAGGTTGTTGTGTCATGGTTCAGCAATGACAGCGAAGCTCCAGGAAGTATCCCCAGGAAGCTTTTAGCAGCAATATATGGCTCTGCTGCAGCCTTTCCAGAACAGCAAATGTCACAGAGATCGTTTGACATAGCATCCCAAAAATACACAGGGATCCTTTCCAAGAAAGCCAGTAGGAATTACATCTGCCTGTGCTCCAAAGTTAAATGTTAGTATCAGTTCACCTGGCTATGTCAAATATGGTGAAGCCTTGATGGAAGGCTGTGCAAGGATCATTTAGGATAACAGATGCATCATTACAGCAACATCACTTAGTGCTTGTATGACACCTAATTCTTCAGAATCTGGCAGATATCAGCAAAATAATCCCAGCAATACTGCAAAGCGGTAACATAAACACTAGTATTTCCATTTTGCAGGTACTCTATTAAAATAGAGTCAGACATGTTAAAGATCTGTGAGTTGGTGTGCTAGTTTTACACATGAATAAAAGAAGGTTTCAATGATACTTTTTTTTCCCAGCAAAGGCTGAGTCAAAATCATAGGGCATAAAGAAGGGTTGGTTTTGTGTTGGATTCATATTGTATTCAAATCTATAAATCTTACATGAACTAGGATATCAGAGCAGGTACCTAAAGTGCTGGAGTAGGTACTCTGAAAATAGCTTCAAGTGGTTTGTTTGACACAGTAAAGTTTAACGCTGCCAAAGTCCAAAATAGATCCTTATTCCCTTTCCTTCCTTGCCCCTTGCTCTCCCCATTTGTTTGCACTTCTGTATTGCTGACATGCAGTAAAACTCACCTAGATGCGATAACAGTGATATATATGTACATCTGGAGCTATGAGTTAAAAAAAACTTTGATTTGTGTAGGTCCGAGGTGTTTAATCAGCATCATGTATTCCTGGCATGATTTTGTATGTTGGACTTAGAGTTGGAGATTATTACAGTGGAACAAAAGTCGTTCAAATTATATTCAGCTGTGTTTTGAAGATCCAAACCCAGTAATTTTATTTAATAATACCTATGGGTAGAACTTTCTGTAACTGATTACATTTACAGCATGTTCTTGCTGTTTGCTATGCAACTTGATTGCAAGTTCACACATAAATGTGGAACAGGTCCATAGGTTGTTCTCTCTGACTGAGTTAAATTAAATGATTCATTTTAAATGGGTATTATCTGTCCCTCTCAGTAATAGTTTCATAACTTACCTTTTAAAGTGTTTACGATTTCACCTTTCTATATGTGTCCTTTTTTAATGACGGTGGACACTGTCTGAAGTAGCTCTTCTGTGATATAACACAGATTCCTCTTCAATTCAGTGGCCCTGGTGCACCACAGAAATTGTGTGGCTACAGTGTCATAAGAGAAGATGTGCTAGAAAAGAGACTGGGACACGGAGCACCTGAGATACAGTTCTGTAACACACCATCACAAAGTTTTGACCTGTTAAAATGGCCCCATGTGTTGTCAAAATCCAAATCAACATATTTTTTACTTTCCACTCAGTGTTTCAGCACTTTATCTTAATACAGAGCAACAGCCACAGCTCCCACCAGGTGGAAACTCTGATTATTTATTTTTTTGCCCAGCTCTAATCAAAATATGAAAAGGTCCTGCCTTGCAAATCCTGCAACACATTAAGCTCAGTAATATTGCTGGGTTATCACCCAAGTAATCCAAGTACTCCCCAAGTTCTTGGGAGGCTTTATTTACTTTTTTGCTTTTCTGCCTCCTTCCTTGACCTTAGGCAAGTTATTCAGGCTCTCCTCACCTTGATAAAATGCTGGTGCTAGTCCTTCTCCACCAGATGTGGACACATTGTGGGAGCAGGGAAAGTTCTTCACCCTTATCCTCAGCATGGCATCCTGAACACTGCTTAAAATAGAAGAGAAATATATGATGGGATCAGGTCTCCAATATAAAACTGTCTCCTGACAAAGCGTATTGAAAATCTCCATTTCCTGGACATAAAAGCAATCAAACCAAAGGAAAGTGGACATTTGGCTGCTCTCAGGTACAGTCTGTTTGGTGCTTTAATAAGTGTCTGGACAAGAGCTCTAGCCCACAGTTTGTGCAGCCGTGTTAGTACCGTGCTGTGCTCAGCCAAGTAGTGGTGTGGTGGGAAGCCCAGTTTGAGCTGCTGCCTGCAGCAGTTGAGCCAAAGCTCCTTTATGCTGGCACGCTGTCCACGCTTTCCTGCCCTCCTTTTTCCTTCTCAGGGTCTTGTAACTTCTGTAGTGCCTTCTTTTCAACTTCTTTGTTTTTTCTCCTTGTCCTCACAGGCATTCAGACTCATGAATTTATACTAATGTCCTAATCCCCATGATTTCTATGTTGGTCCCCAGAGTACCCTGGTTGAACTTCTGTCTAAGAGGTATTGTATATCTGGAACTTGGGTGCGTCTTCAATTTTTTCCCCATGCACCTGATTGACAAAAGACATTGAAATAGCTCCCTTGTATGTATTTCTGGCAACTCTGCATAAACCTGAGATAAAGCACTAATTGAAATGTGTTTCAGGAGGGTTGTGTTGTAATACCTTATTAATGCCTCTGTGGGACAGTAGAAGTCAAACTTATCCCTGCTACTTTGGCTACTTTGGCATAAATGACATTATGTTAAGGATGAAGTTGCTCAGATAGTGATAATTTGCTCTTCTAAATCCTCATTCCTGATGATCACTAATTTTGTGTGCACAGCAGGTGACAGAAGCCATTGCATTTACCCATGTGTGCTTGATGCGGAATGTAATAAGAATGTTCAAAGCCTAATATTCAAGGCTGAAGCTGATTTTTATTTACTTTAAATTCTATAAAACTTGAATTTCACACATTTAAAACTTGCAAAGATTATATATGGGAATAGTAATTTTTTTCCCCCTTCTTATGTAAGTCAGGTTGTAAAAAAGCCATTTCTTGACTATTTTTGTTGCTTCTCTTGCATTTGTTGGTTCCTCTGGACTAAGATAAAAATAGCGTGACTCAGTTCTCCATTCACCAATATTTCAGGTGTCAACAGCTGTTCATGATACTGGGAATGGAGTTTACACACAGAATGAAGTTTGCTTGATTTAGATAAGTCTTTAGTTTCTCTTTCTGTTAACCATGAAGATGCCAAAGCAGATATAAAATTTTATAACTTCTGCTTCTAATAAAGACATACAAGTATAATGCTCTAGTGTTGGGAAAAGGGCTAATCAAAGAATCATAGAATCATAGAATGGTTTGGGTTGGAAGGGATCTTAAAAATCATCTAGTTCCAACCCCCCTGCCATGGGCCAGGACACCTTCCAGTAGACCAGGTTGCTCAAAGCCCCATCAAACCTGGCCTTGAACACTTCCAGGGATGGGGCGTCCACAGCTTCTCTGGACAACCTGTTCCACTGTCTCACCACCCTCATACTGAAGAATTTCTTCCTTATATCTAATATAAATCTACCTTCTTTCAGTTTTAAACTATTGCCCTTTGTCCTATCACTACAAGGTCTTGAAAAAAGCCCCTCTCCACCTTTCTTGTAGGCCCGTTTCAGGTACTGGAAGGCTGCTATAAGGTCTTTCCAGAGCCTTCTCTTCTCCAGGCTGAACAACCCCAACTCTCTCAGCCTGTCTTTGTAGGAGGGGTGCTTTAGCCCTCTGATCATCTTTGTGGCCCTCCTCTGGACTTGGTCCAACAGGTCTTTGCCCTTGTTATGCTGGGGGCCCCAGAGCTGGACACAGTACTCCAGGTGGGGTATCGAGAGCAGAGTAGTGGGGTAGAATCATCTCCCTCACCCTGCTGGCCACACTTCTTGTTATGCAGCCCAGGATACAGTTGACTTTCTGGGCTGCAAGCACACATTGTTGGGTCATGCTGAGCTTCTCATCAGCCAACACCCCCAAGTCCTTCTCCTCAGGGCTGCTTTCAGTTCATTCTCTGCCCGGCCTGTATTTGTGCTTGGGGTTGCCCTGACCCATGTGCAGGACCTTGCCCTTGGCCCTGTTGAACTTCATGAGGTTCTCACCCCCAAAGAGTGTGTGCTGCTGCAGGCTAGCAGTGGATTCAAAGTATGATGAGCTAATCCATGGAGAGGTATGCTCCATCTCAAAAAACATCTGACAGGTAAGCTCAACAACTGTCTGCAATTCAGAAGAGATAGTTTAGCATAGGTTTTAAATGTTCAGCAGATGCTTTCTTTTTATAAAAATATTTAGTAATAAAACACAGGGTGATAACAGAAGATCTATAAACTTCCTGGATGCTGATATCTATTAAGTGTACTTAGACCCCAGTTCTGCAAAGGAGGCTGTGCAGGCTGCTCCATGCTTTGTCAGCCATCTCTGAACATGATTCTCTTTGCAGAACCTGGTCCCTGAGATAAAAAATACAGAGGTCTTTTTAGAGCAATTCTGAAGCACTTTACAGTCATGGTCAGCACTTTACAGGTGTAGAAGCTGAGAAGCAGTGGCCTTGTGCCAGGAGGTCCAGCAAGAACACCACTCTGGTCCTGTGCTCTGTCATTTAGGCATAGGTCTTGTGTCTTTTGGGTTTTGTACAGCACTCAGCACCACTGATTTGGTATTCATGTGCCACACCTGCTTAGTAATTCACATTAAATATTCCAATAATAAATACATAAATTATGCTAGCCACATCTATGCTTTTTTATTTTGTTCTGTTGCTATTAGTAGGGAGGAGTCAAGATTTAGATTTATTAGATTAGATTAGATTTAGATTATCTTTAGGCTGGCTGTTTTAAACGGACACAGAGCTAATGTGTTATGACATTGGAAAATATTTAGAGAAGAATAATTTTAAGGCTTGAAAAATACTTAAAATTGCCATCATTAAGGCTGTCTTTCTCATTTAAATAAAAGACCAAATGTCATGGCTGCAATATTTAGTGTATCTGTAGGGTGCTTTTTAATATAGTGGTAACAAGTATAACAAGAAATATTAACAGTTAGTTGAGGACAGATGTAAAGTTATAAATAAGCTGAATAGTAACTGTAAAGATGATTAAACATTGGAATGAATCACCAAAGAAGTCACACCCTTTCTTCTGGTTCAGATCAAGATTAGATATGCTTTAATGAAGCACGTATAGAGTCAGTAAAAGAACAAAAAAGCCATAAAACCTACAAACCAGGAAGGCATTGCAATGGAGAATATCTTGGCAAATCAGAACAGGGCTTGGTTCAATCACAGAACAAATCTTGGATTTCTGTGTCTCTGAAAGAAAGCACAAATTTGATCAAAGCCAACCTGACAGAAATTATGTTCAGAGGCTGCTTGCGTGTCTTAAAATATCTCTTGGTGACCTGGGTGTGATAATGGGATGGGATTAGTTCAGGTAGTCGTTAAATATGTAATTGCTTATCTTTGTCTGGGTGTGCAAGGGCCAGACTTTGGAAGGGCCTCCAAAGGTTGAAGCAGATGCTGGCTTGGCCAGGACTCTGAATGCTGTGTTGGTACGGGTCAGACCTTGTGGCCGAGATGAAGGAAGAGCTAAATTGGGAGATATGAGAGCTGAATTCCTTTTCTGTCTGTCATTACCCAGGACATGCCACACCCCTATGCCTTGGCTTCATTTCCTATGCGCCAACATTCATTTTCATATCTGTGTAGCCCAGTAGGTTCTCCAGCTAAAATTGCTTTCCTTCTTTTCTCTTTACATAGAAGAACGGCTGTAAAAGCTACTCAAGCATTGTAGCTTAACTCTTCACAAAATACTGACTAAATTCTCAGGTCAGGCAGGTGCTTCTCTATACGAGTTCAAAGCTTGTCCTCCCCATAACATTTCAACACCCAAGCAAACATCCTGAACCGTGCCACCCACCGCATATAGCTATTGTTGTTTTGGGTGCTGGTGCCTGTCTGTACCTGTGTATTGTCCGAGACAAGCGGAATTCAGAGAAACCAGCCCCAATGGATCATTGCTATTGTTGCCGGTGTTTTTCTAGATTGTGATTCAATTTGTGTGGGTCAACAGGCACGTTGTGTTACTGCTTTCCTTTTGCTTTTAGCTGCTGAATGGGCAGCTTCAAACAGATAGGAATGCATATCATGGGAGGAAATTATTTTCTTTCACTGCCCTGTGTTTTGTGATGAACTATTGCTGCTGATTCAGTGTGCAACTGGAGATCTGTTTCATTTGTTTTATTTATCGTATTTTTTAAAAAGCTGTTCCTAGATGAAGAGGGGTTGAACACGGAATATTCTTGCAGGTTATAGGATCTCTCAGAATGGCATTTTTTGTTGTTTTTCTGTACCCAGCTCTTTTAAATATTCAGGACGTGCCAAGAGGGTCCAGTGCTCCAAACCTCGTCATTATTAAGCCCTTTTTTCAGACTTTCACTATCATTTGGATAATGTTAATTTTCTTTTCTTCTCTGACTGTGGATTGCACATGCAGTTTGACAAGGAATGGTATTTTTGCCTTGATTTACTGAGTTGCCCTTTCTTGTATTGAGGTGCTCTAACATTGGATTTTTGGTTTTGTTTTCTTTTTAAAGTCCATATATCTAAGTCCCCCAGTTAAGCTCTAGATCCAGTTCTAGAGCTGGATCTTGTCTGAGGTTCAAAAGTGATCTGTTGCTTCCTCTGCCTTAAGCACTCACCCTTCTCCAACATGGAGCCGCGAGGATCTCCTCGGAATGCATGAATATAATCTTTTGGGGTTTAGTTCGTCTCCAAGTACATATTAATTAAGTCTGTAAAAAAAGTGGTTGAACATGCATGCAGGAAGACGTGTTTCAGATTGGGAAGTATCTACCTGCCCATCCTGGTAAGTTGAAACCAGCACCATTTGATACGCATCTACAGGGCGGACATCATCCTCTTGCTGGGCTGAGCAGAACCTCTGCCTGACAGCCTGATGGTCTGGTGATTATCTCAAAAGAGGTGATTATGCAATAATAATAATAATTTTTTAAAGTGCTCATTGTAGACAGCTACTCAGGTTCAACTGTGGAGACCCTGGGAAGGACGTCACCAGGAGGGGAACTTATAGGGAGCACTGTCCCACTCCCTTGACAAAGAGACAAACCTTGAAATGGTGATTTTTCTTCTCCAGGGGAAGGAAAAGCCTCTCCCCCTTGGCCTTGGCCACTGCTTCCACCTCCATCTGCGCATGTGGCAGCACCTTGCTGCAGCTCCTATGGGCAAGGGATTTTTTCCTAATTAGCCCCTGGGGACCAAAGATTTAGATTTTTTAAAGATTTGTTTTAAAAAGTATTTAAATATTGATTTAAAATCTTATTTAAAATTTATTTTAAAAGCCATATCCGGGACCTTTGAGAGGGAATCTAGTTACTAGTAATCACATTGTGCCCTGCTGTCAGTCAAGGGGTTTTTGTATGGACTGATGTTTGGCTTTTCATTGGAAGTGTGAATTTATAGGATTTCTCTATATTTATTATTTTTCAAGAACCACCTGTGCACTCAGCACTTCACAGTAACAAAAAAAATCTCTGTTTCAGAGAGAATTATAAGTAAACATGAAGAAATAGCTAATTCTTCAGAGCTTATTTTGGTATTTAAGTGAATTGGGCCTAGCTGTACAAAAATGTATATAAAATGTTCAGAAATTCTCTTGCCAAATGCTAATTTCTCAATTACCTCATTAACCTAGGTGTTCCAATAAGCTTTTTTTGGCAGGTGCTTGGTGTATGGAGTTCAAATGGCATTCTGCAGATTGCAGTTGTTCAGGCTGACGGCTCTCTGACAGCCTGCAGATGGAAACTGCTACCTTCTCTGAGTAGGAGCACAGGATAAAATAAAATGCTGCCAGAGAAACTTCTTAAACAGAGCAGGGTGAGATTCAGCCCTTCTCTAGATATGATGGTTAGGCCCAATTACTTGTCTAAGAGTATAGCACCAGAAGGTGTTAAGGTGTGAATTATAATTGATTAACCATGCTGGGAAACAGATTAGCTATGCCTGTTAACAGATTGCACAACAAACTGTAAATATAAAGTATAAAATAAATAATATAAGAAGCATATATAATATAAAGACATAAATAATAAACAATAAATATAAATATAGAATATAAATTATCTAACAACTTCTTTAAAATACAAAATATAAAACTGTAAATAGAGAATATATAGAAGTGGTGTAGAAAACTAGAAAGATTGTAGATTGATAGCATGAAATCTCTGTCTAATCCATTTAGGATGAAATCTAGCTCCAAAGCAGAAGCAAAGCACAGAAGTACGATGTCCTGCTTGCACTGCTTTAAGTGTCCAGCTCTGTCAGCCCAAACCTGAGAGTTCAGGTTAAACTGTAGCAACAAGTTTTAGTGAACGTTTTCCTGTAGAACTGACAGTAGGAAGATGGGAGAAGAAGAGGCGCAGGAGTGATTTTGTGTCTATTTTGTTAAGCTTGAGAGAGGAAAAAACTGTGAGAAAGAGCTTGTTTCTAAGAGTGCCAAACAGTGATAGGGTCTGCAGTGTTGCAGATCAGGAACGGATCATGAAAATGAGGCAACGAGAGGAAAACAGAATAGAGATTTGACTTACAGAGTATGGTTGGAGACTGCCTTCAGAGGAAGAGAAGGTGGCTCCGGGTTATGAACTTAATGATAATTGGGAGAGGAAACTTACAGGGCTTGAACCCCATGTCACGCTCCATTTCTACTATATCAAATGGGATTTGTTTGATTTGAATAGGGCAGTTGGGTGGCAATGTCAGAGGAATAGAGAGGACAGGCAGGGGAAGGGAAGGGAGGTGGGGGCAGATTTCAGTGTTGCTGTCACCGACTTGGTTGGTGAAGCCAGTGAACAGAGTATGGGGCTGAAAGGTGAGTGGCATAAAATGAAAGAAAAATCAAGAAAGTGATTGTTTTTGTGGGGGGAAGAGAGTGAGCAAGAGTGATGTGGGGAGGAGGTTACTGATTGCTTCTGAGACAGGTATGATAGGAAAGAACAGGCTGGAGGAGAGTTTTGCTGTACGACCATGCTGGGGTCACTGCTGGTCTTCTTGGAGAGTGGCCCACTTGGAGCACGTGGGGCCTGCATGAGGGAGCGACTCAGGAGTGTAAAGACAAAAATACAATATTGGGAATAGACAGCATGGTCAAGGATCCCAGAAGCAAGAGGACAGTAAGAGGTGAAGAGGTGCTAGGGAAATTACAATGGCATAAATAAGTAAGATTTTGTATAAGGGGAAGAAAAGTAAAAATTATTTTAATAAGTAGCATTGAATGAAACTTAATTAAGTTGTTTTTTTTTTTAATGCCAGATAACAGGATAAAATGAAATTAGAGGAAATTGAGTCCAAATGTGTTTTGAGAAAGTTGTCAAAACCGTTTCCTATGGGAAGTTTGTAAAGCAGCATCACTGGAGCATTTCAGACTGAACCAAGGCGTATAGACACAGAGATTTAAGAAATCATCCTGCACTGAGGTGGCGAGTAGACAAGAAATGTGATCCAAACTCCATGCACTGATCCAACTATTTTTTTCTATTTATAACATTTTTCATATAAGTGTTTCAAAAGCCTGTACCATAAAACACTTATAAATTGTACTTTTACTAGTATACACACTTACTCAAAATTTCTCAGTAGCTTTTGGAAAACATCACTGATTTTTTTCTTGGGCATTTGATATTGAAAATCCAAATTGTTTTTCTTTTAGATGAGTCACAAGGAAAGTTTGCTTGCTGTTTGTGTGTACGTCTGTCTTAGATTTTTGTTTTCATTGCAGGTATTTACATTTACAAACTCAGAACTTGCTCTCTGTTTCTTGTTTAATGAAGTATTCGGAGTCTCATTCCCCTCCTTTGTAGATGGCTATCAGAAAAGACTACCTTGTGGTGTTTTACCCTCTTTAATGGCTAAATTTGACTGTATGTTTGTGTAAATGATGAGATGAACAAATACAGAAGTTTTGGCAGCAAAGAAAATATTAAAGTTGAAAAAATATCCCCTAAACACTAAACTCTGTAATGATTTCTCTAAGTAGCTGGGAATCTGAAAATTTGTTTATATTGTATTTGTATTCTCATAGCAGTAAGGCTTGGTCCAAACGCTGGTAATATTGCATTGATAAATAATTATTTTACTGAAGGTATTGTGGGTTGCATTGGGATGTTGTACTGAGACGCAAACATCAAACCAAAAACTAGTTTGAGCCTGCAATGTGCTGCTCCTTTGCAATGCAACTTGATCTGCTTTCAGTGAAAGTCGTAAACATTCATCGCATCTCCGGATGAAGCTTCTCTCGTGCAGCACTGTTAACTCTGGACATGCAAAAGGAGGTGGAAAGACCAAGTCCTGCCCACTGCAGGATAGCTCCTGGGAGTTACTGATTACTCTTTCCTCTCAAATCAATAGATGTCACCGATGGCCAGAATACGTATGATGTTAAATAAGATACAAAATGAGGCCATCGAGGGCGGATTATGGCTTGCGCTGGGGTCAACTAATGCAGTGGTAAATGCCTTTACCAGCAACACCCCCCACTTCAGACCTTTATTTGCAGTGCCTGCAAGTGACTCTCTCTTCTAATACTGCAAATAAAGTAATGGAATTTCAATAAATAATTCAGCCCTGTATCTGATTTCAGGTTCAGCATTAACTTTCAGCACCTGGCTGCTGTTATTATTTGTTAGTCTGACACGCTGCTTAGAGGCATGGAAATTTGGCTCCAATTCATCAACATTTGCAGAATATACTATACGACCAGATTACTGTCCCTGGCTCAGAGATTTTTAACAGACATTCAAATTCCAGATGTGCGCAGATTGTATTCTTACAAGAAAAAATTCATGCAGGATTCTGGTACTGTAATAGGAACTGGAGATCTGCATAAACTTGCTTTGGTGAAACGACTCTTTTATTTGCACCTGATCTCTACTCGAAACAGGAATAATTTGACTATAATTTGCATTGCCTGTGACACCTTTTGACAATGATCTATCTCGTTTTATTTTCTGCAGCTTTTCTGGGGGAATGAATTTTTTACATATCTAGTCAGCTCTCAGGATGTAGAAACATCAATATTTAAAATGAGTATAATTGGTGCTTTGGGAACAGCTAAACCAGATTCATTCCCAGATTCTTTTTCCAGAGCCCCTAAACCCCCTTGTGATTTCAATCACTTATTAGAAAGAAACTATTAAATCCAAAATGTGCTCTCACTGAAGTCGGTGGAATATTTGTCATTAGTGGGAATATTTTGGTTGAATATTGACTGTTATGGAAGCAGAACTAGATCAAGTGTATTTGAGTGTAACCCACTTACAGGTGTGGCACCAAAAGGCCAAAACCAGAATATGACCCCATAGGCATAAGCTTCCAAAAGGTAGCTGCATTCTGTATGTGCAGAATGTGAACAGCCATCAGGTGTGAATATGTTGCAGGACAAGTTTATTTGTCTTTAAAAAGGATTTGTGACTTTCTTCTTCAACATCCTTACCTCTTCCTATGAGATACACCGATGTAGCCAAGGTAACCAAGCAGCAGCTGATGCTTGAGCATCTTTCTGTTGACTAACTAAAATTGTGACCATTTTCTGAGTACTGCTGGGGCCTGACTCCCCAAATCCTGTGACTAAGGTTCCTTCCACCAGTTTAACTCATATACACAATGCAACTTATAGAAAAAAATTTCATATATAAATAATGGGGTAAATTAGCTTCCTTTAGCAAAATCCTACAAATGGGATGTTTGTGGTCTACTTCCTTGGGAATGAGAACGTCACCCTGCAATGCAAACATACACCACTAGAGGGGATTTTACTACCACTCTATATCTAGCATATGTCTATCCCGAAAAACCTTTCAAAACATATGTTCCAGTTCAACCACAAGATGTTGGCTACAGACTGAGTGAAGTCTATGGTTTGTATTACTCAAAAGGTCAGGAAAGATTATTATAATTGTCCCTTCTGGCCATTATACCTATGAGTGAAATTCTGGTTCCGTCAAAGTGATGGGCAAAATTCCCATTGACTTCACCAGGGCCAGACTTCATCCTGTGCAGGTCAGAGGGAAGCAAAAGTCTGTGTCATCAAGCGTCTAGCACTGACAGCAAGAACAGCTTTGTTGTCAGAGTCACTAATATATACTGTTAGAAAGGATTTTAAAACAACCTACACACCCTCTCTGCTCTGCAGCAGAATGAAATAAATCAAGACCAGTTTTACCAACTTTTTTTCTTTTGATTTCTTCAAAGCCTCCACTAATGCAGATTACACAACCTCCTTAGAAAGCCCGCTTTGTGCTTCATTATTCCTATAATTACACTGTATTTTTCCCCCCTAAAGCTTTATTGTTGCAAATTAAGCTAAATACTTAATCCTAACCTCTGTGGGCATGAACAACAATGGATCATCATCCTCTCTGTAAAACAGTCTCCTACATGCTACTGTTATGTAGTGGTAGAACATCGTATGTACATCGTGCTATCTTGCTGCTGTTGCTTGTTGCATAAACTGTTGATTCACACTGTCTGTGATTGACATAAAACCTCCTTCGCTTCAACCTTGCAGCCTCACCAGCTATTCCCCATCCTGTATCTGTACATTAGATTTGGTTCTTCTCACATCTTGTACCTTGAGGTTACCTTTCCTAAATTCCATTTAAGTGATTTCAGACACTTTGTTCCATCTTCTTAGCATCATTTTGGAGTCTACTCCTGTCCTGAAAAATACCAATAACTTCTCCATCCTTGTTGTTGTCAGGAAATTTTGTAGGGTTCTGTCTATTCCTTCCTCCCTCTTGCTAATGGAAACATTAAATATGACTCATCTTGCTGTAGACCTTTATGGTATCTCTGTTTGTTATGTGTTTCTAGACTAACAGAAAACTTGATTATTACTACTCCGTAAGTATTTTTAAAACCACTCATAGAAACACTTTGCAAAGATTTCATACAGGTTCTATTTCCCTACTTTGTTTATGAAAATACGATCTGGAGCTTATGTCAGAAGCCTTACAGAAGTCAGCTTGTAGATACCTGCTGCTTCCTTCCTACCTTCCTTCATTCCTGTGCTGGACACCCTGTCAAGAAACAAAATTTGATTGATTTAATGTCATTTGCTCCTGATAAGTCTTTAGTGTCTTTTGTTATCAGCTTTACATCTCCACATGTGCTTGTGAGCTTACTCTTTAATCATTTGTTCCAGTATCTTTCTATATGTTAAGCTTATATATCTGTAATTTCTTGAGTTCTTTTCTTGTTCGTATGGCATCTCACTCGCAAGGAATTATTTATAGGTCCCCAAAAAGCAAAGCTTCTAAAAGCTGTTCTCTGTGGTTACATCCAGTGGCTAATATGGCTACACAGGATCCTGTACCATGACACTGGTAAGTGATGGGAGCACAATTGCTTTATTAGGTTGGAAAAGGCTCAGGAAGAAGTGTAAAGGATTATTGTTATTTGTCCATCAAGCCAAGAAAAAAACATATATATCCAGTCTACTACGTCCAAAAGCACACAAACTTTGTGCATAATCTGCTAACGAGAGCTGTGATGAGAATGGCAGTTTTGGGTTTTGAAGAATTTCAGGATTTTGCTCTAAATTGCTCTAAGTCTAAAAAGCACGTTTTAAAACATTCTCAGTGTTATTGAACAGAAGCTGTGGGTTTTCTGTGATGAGGGAAACTGAAATAGTCTCAGTAATTTTGAAAGGAAATTTTGGCTGGTGGGTGGGCTGCTGGGCAGCCAGGAGCCCTGCGAGTCCTGGCCAAGCTCCACATTGGGACCCCGTGCTCTTACAGCTTTGCGTGGTCCCAGCACCCGGCCCGTCCTCTGGCTGGGCTGTGGCGGGTAGCCAAAGACCAGGACTCCAGGCGTATTTCCAAGGTGGTATGGCCAAAGCCATTGCACATCTCCACCAGGTATTTGTCAAATTCGAGGCGTGCTCCTCAAAAGAATATTCTTCCAATGGAGATTTTCTTTTCAACACTCATATTAACTTTTTGCCTAGCTCTTCAAGAGGTTCACAGTCAGGGATACTCTCAAAGCAGATCTGGAAAATTCTTACTAAGACTTTTAAAAACAGCTCTTGCTTCTGAGTGGCTCCTGGCCTAGTTTTCCGAGTGTGGAGAGTTCATCCTTGTGAACTTCAGATCCTTCAAATTGTCTCAGAGGATCTAAAACTGCTAGCCACTTTGAAAAAGTCAGCCTGCATTTACCACCCATCCTTTAGCTGGTATTTTGCTGACATTAAAAGAATCCTTATAAATGAAAGATGTGCTATACGTGGTTTGTCTCTGTGTTACTGCTGATGTTACTTAATGACTCTCACTCTTCTGGGGGTTTTCCCTTATACATCACCATGTGAAAGTCAGATTTGGTATGCAGAAGTTCCTCACAGCCAAGCATGATGGAACATGATCTCCTAGAAAAAAATATTTTAGTACCATCCTTGATTCAGGAGTTACTGTATATATTTTGGTGTAGAAAGTTTCATTATAATTCCTACTTCCTTTGATATTTACTATCAATGTCTCATTGAGTTGAATGCATGCAATGATAAGTAAGGGATCTACAAATATAAATGAGAACAAAATAATTTCTTGGTCCAGGGTGTCAGACCAGTCTGTGCTTTTCTACTTTGTTGATACTCATCAAGTCATGGGCGTTTAGTTCTTTAAAGAATGCAGAAGAGGTGATGGAATAGCATGAATCATTTTCACGTGCTGAGTCTATCTACCTGTGACTAGTCTGTAGTTTCCTAAATTGAGACTCCACATGACTGATTGGAGTTCTCGGGCATCTCAAAGTTTATCTCAAAACAAAACTTATTTCATGCAGAACATATGCAGTGGCCAGTGGCTCTAACAAAGCCCTTGAGGAAAACCAGCTGGAAAATAATAATTTACCAAACCTAAAGAAAATATTTGTCTTGTTTTAACTACTGATGCCCATGGAGACCCCAGTCTGCAATTCCATCTCCTGAAAATCCTGAATGACTCAAGAGTACAAATGCATCTCTCCCAAAACTGCAGAGATCTGAGAAATGCAACGGCAGCTCCTTGGAGATCTTCAATTCTACTGATGTGCTGCTCAGCGGGTTTGAACCTA
Source organism: Sula dactylatra (assembly GCA_013389905.1). Lineage (NCBI taxonomy): Eukaryota > Metazoa > Chordata > Aves > Suliformes > Sulidae > Sula > Sula dactylatra. The sequence continues at coordinate 115,965 of WEKW01012445.1, read as the reverse complement.
GTATAACAAGCCAGCTTCGTTCAAACTGGCCAGCAGTGCAGACCAAGTTAAGCTTATGTGCATCTATAATATATGTCTGTATGTATGCCAGACTTGGACAACATTTTGGCTGGCTTTTGGGGAGCTGGCTAAAGAATTTCACCACTTCCTTTTTGTTTTGTTACTACCCTGACAGTCTTTCTAGCAAATGCTCTATTTTTATTTTACATATATATGCATGCTCCATTTCCATGTGTGTGTGCTTAGGAATATATTCCTGCTTTATCTTGCCCTCCCTTGAAAGGCTGCTGCTAAGAGTTTCTTGTAGCAAAATGAAATCTCGGAAAAAGTCCAATGACATTAAAATGCTGCACAGTAAATTTATTATTGTTGTTATAGGCCCCCATTCAGGAAAGTACTTAAGAATGTGCTTAAGTCCCATTGAAATCATCAGGACTTAAGAACATGCTTAAAGTCAAGCATATACTTCCTCTGAATTGGGATGTATTTCAGCACATGCTTAAATGCTTTCCTGACCGAAAGCTACCATCAGCAAGAGTGTCCTGTAATACACAGGACTTGCGCTACAAGATTTACTTCTTACTTGAGACCCACCATTGCTGCATTATGAATATACACTTAGCTTGCCTCTCTGTTGGTGGCACTCCAAATAGCTTACTGGCTTTTACATTTGGATGAGAAGTTGTGAAAGAAAAGAGACGAGAAACTGGAAAAAAATGACCCTTACTAAAGCAATACCTTGGCATGTCTCATCTCATGTTGCAGCCAATGATTTTTCCCTACAATGGAGATTTGTGCTATTGTGTGTGTGGTATAATTACTAAGACAGATTTTTTTTTAATGGCACAATAAATAGGATATTTCCTGGCCTGCTCTGCATTTCGAATAGGATTTTCACTTCCCCTTTGGGTTCCGAGCGTAAGGAGAGTAAGTGTCAAAAGGCAGGCACTTTCCCAATTTTAAAACTGAGAGGGTGCAACCATGTGTAATGTGAGCCTCGATTTTGATTGTAGGGATGTTGAAATCAAATCCTTCCTTAATCCTTACTGGGAAACATTGAGGTAAATTAGCCTGCCTGCTTTTGTTAACTTGTTAAAATCCTTTTGAAAAAGAAATGTGTTTTAGTGTCATCAAAAATATCTGCCTACTTTACCACTGAATCCAAGAGAGTGCTGGACCGTTGCATAGAATGGCCTCAATGCAAAGAAACATGAAAAGAGAAGGGGAATAGATAAAACCAAATGTATTATTTTCCTGGAAAAAACACAGTGCTTTCCAATATGCAACTCTTTCCACCACTGCCATTTTTAAGCTAGATGCTTAGTCATTATTAATGACAGTATATTTCTTTAAAGCTGCTATATTTTGGGAATAACTGGAAATGAAACTTGCTTCCCCCCCGCTAAAGTTAGTTAAGATAATATACAGTTGTCTGTGTGCATTGCAGTCAGTGTGCATGTACCAGCTGGAGTATTTTTGGAACAAGTGAAGAAGTTTATTTCAGTTACTTCATTTATAGCAAAGTAGTAGCTTGAACTTGAGAAGAGCTCCCTGTTCGTGTCATTCAGCTGTGCTGTGCAGTGGTTGGAGGCTCTCGATACTACTGCTACTTCACAAAAATATTTGGCACAAGCTCATAAAATCACTGAGACGGTTTTTTCTCCTCCCCTGAAACCCTCTTAATTTTGTTCCTTGGTAATGTGGCATACATCCCCCNGGTTTTCCTGATGTGAGCCTGATGAACCAAGCTCCAGGTCAGGACCTTGCATCAAATGGTGTGAAGTACCTAAACAGCTGGAGGTTAAGTAGAAAAGCATCTTTTTTTTAGTAGCTAAACTAATAAAAGTAAGTTTGTGTGAAGCAACGGAAGCAGAAAGTGATGTTTTCAAGATGAAGCAAAATAACTCTCTAGCAATTAGGCTTCCATGGATTTCAAGCTTATCTAGTACTGGGGTCCACTTTCATCCCACCTGAATTCAGACACTCACGGGATTCAGTCAAAGTGAATAATGGCTAGATTCATCTTTTGGATGTGCATCCCAGCCTTGCCTGCATAGGAGACTTTCCCTTAGGCATCTCAGTTAAACTTAGTGGGATGAGTACTGGCCAAAGAGTCTCACCCAGCAAATCCTCAGGTCTGTTTTACTCTTCCACAGTGACCATGGGAATTTGCCTTTTCAGGTGAGGTCCTTCTCCATAGGAGAGAGAAGGCGGCTCTGAAACCCTTTCACAGCTTTGGGAGTTACAGCACACTTTAAAAACTCTACTTCCTTGATCCTAGTGCCCACAAAGCCTCAAGTCTATCCCTGGTTGCAATCATTCAATCAGAAATATCTGGTGTTACTGGCAGGGAGAGTGCCTATATCATCAAATTGCTCCTTTTTCTAAGTGGTTGATAACTTTTGCTGTGCTTCAGGGAAGCTATGAGAGAAAGCTTTTGTGCTCATTTGTGAATAACTGCAGGGACAAATGGTGTTTCTCCAACTTGTCAATTATTTGTTCTTTTCTTTCCATCCACTGTTAGAGTTCTTGATCTTGATGAAGATATTATTTAACTCCTGCATTTCTGAGCCCGTAACCTTGGACAGATACATAACAGGGTTGTATTTACTGACTACCAAGGTGCTTTAAGCAAGCTGCTTTTCTCTGAAGCTGAGTGACTAAGCCTGGGAAGTTCTCTGTTCTTCCTCATCTTGTAGTTAATAGACTTCACAAGGGATCTCAAGACACTCTGTTAAGCCTTTGAAGTTATTACCTACTGAGGTTTTGCTCTTTCTGAGTGTTGAACATTGAATTACTGACTGCTGCTAGAAGCAACAAGAAAGGATTCACAAAACCAGCAGAGCCTTGCCTATAATTTCTGCAGAAAAAGAGCTGAATTTAATGGATAAATTGTGTTGCTGGGGAGATTTTGATTCTGTTCCCTCCTCTGTCACCAGTTTGCCTTGTGATTTGTGGTAGCATTTTCAGTTATGCCAGTCACATGAGATCAAAACCCATGAGTCAGACTCCACCCAAATCATGAGCCTGGCTTCCAGATCCAGGAGCTTTGAACAGAGATCATACCATACTTTTTCTTTAGTTTATCTTTTGTTTCTGGAATTTCCTCTGCCTATTCCCAATGTGTCTCTAGCAATTAATGTTTCCCACTCTTTTGGAAGCACTGGGAAGATATTTTGACGATTTGGGACTGTTAGAGGCCTTGTTTGAACTCCACAATTAGTTTTATTTTTGATGTCTAAAGTGAATCTTATTTCTTCCAGACTCCACATCTTTCTCCTGTCCCCAATGACTTCTGCATACCTTAACCTCTCATGACCCATCACTTCTGTGTCTTCATTGCCATTCATCTGCTTTGTTCCACCAATAATCCTTTCTGGTCTTGAAAGGATTTTTCACTGTTGCCTTGCAGGATGGAGAACGTGTAAAAAGATGCAGATCTGGGTAACCCTTAACTTTTGTATGACAGTATCTCATTGGAGAGAGCAGGGAAATGGTCTCCCTGAGTCTCTTTCCTGAAAAAGGTGGAATTGCTACTTGCAGCACAAGCGCATGATGATGACGGGTGGGAGATAGCCTCCATGCAGGAGGGCTGGAGCTTCGCCTGGTATTATGAGACAAGACCCTCTTTGCTCACAAGGTATTTGCAGGACTTGGCAAACCAGGGTGAGTTTTACACTCACTGTGAAGGGTGTCAGGTGGAGAGTGAATCAGACTCAATGGAGTTATAAACCAAAGTAAATCCAGAGAAGTTCAGATGAGATTCAGCCCTTCTGTCTGCAGTCTTTTGCCCTCTAACTCAGTCGTCGATCTGTTGCTCTTCAAATTTTAGGTTTGTAACATATTGTTTGTAGACTCAGTTAGCCAACTCCACTCTGAAGGGTATGATTATGGTTGAGATGATGAAAAAGCCAAGGGGAAGTCTGGTGTCATATCATTGTTTTCTCCTATAGCATTAACCTCTTTTTAGGAAGGATAAGAAGCTGTAAGTTCTTGGCAATGGTTTAACAAGCCAAAGCCGAAACAACAAATGTGACTTTGCAGTAATTATTGCATGCAATACGGTGGTGCCTGATGTTCCCATGGTAACCTTGTCATCATTTTACCATGAAATTTGCAGAACAGAGTTAGCTATTTAATTAATAAAATTTTGCAAAGCTAGGCTACTCACACTTCAGGCAGATGGGAAAATGCATCTTCTCTTGCTCATCCTCTTGCCATACCACTCTTTCACCCACATTGTTTGCTGGTTCTTGCATATGCCATGTGCCAGGCATATTGCAGATCCATAATTTCAGGTAAAAATGCAGTCAAACTGTACCCCCATATCCAAATACCCCTAGAGTCTGAGTGTTTGAAACCGAATCTGAACCTAGAGAAAAACTCTTTACATAGCCCTAAACTTTATGATAGGTTTTCTCCAAGCCTTGAATCCATGCTCACTCCATATTCTGGTGGACAGGAAATCTGGAATTTGTTTTTAAACCCAGAATCATCAAAAGCTGCATTCAAGATACGAGAAAGATTCACGACATCTACCAGAAAATTTTTCAGCTAAACATTTCACATGCAAGGCCTGAATTTGTAGCAACGGGACGCGTGTCACAATGATTGTAGTTGTGCTGTGAATGTTACACAGAACTGCAATAATTAGAAGTGACTCCTTCTTTAAGACAGAGAAATGCTACCTCACAGCTTGAATATTAATAAGAGAAAATTTATGAGAACAAACAGAGTAATATAATGTTTTCTCCAAAGGAAAAGGGCATGTATTTGCTTAGCTCTTTCATCAGCTGTTTTCGGACACACACTGTGTGCATAAAACACAGTTATGCAATCCATGTGGGTCAACAACGGAAGGTTGGTTGCTTCACCAGGATTATAAGAATCTTTTAAACACAATGGTACCACAAATTAAAATGGAAATCTATCAAAACCATTATTGTCCTGAAAGCTTTGGCCACAAGCATAATTATTGTAGAAGGATGTTGTCCTTGGACGCAGCTTTGGCTCAGTTCAGCTAGTGTTATTTGTATCCCTCCATGGCTCAAAGTCAGAATTTGCATGGCTAAGGACCATAAATTTTTAGAGGAAAAAACAGACTGTTTCCTCAATGCTAACACTAGCAGTTTTCTATTGTTTTGTAGTGGTTTGTAGGCAACTCATTAGGTACTAGAGGTAGGAACAGAGTGAATGTGGTGGCTGAAATCTGCCTTGAACCTTGGAAGGATTTGGATGGAGATTTCTGTCTGGATCTGGTTGTTTTGAGTCTGAGACCGTTGCTTACTGGACGTGAACAAGAACGAGCGAATGTCTGGACTGCTTGGGTTTAAATCTAGATTTGAAAGTCCACATTTTAGTGGAAATAGTTTACCAATAGTAAAACAGTGAAGCAGATATTAGGCTGATATAAACTGCAGTCCACAGACTTAAATAGAGCAGAAAACCTGTCCTGAGTTTTCTAGCATGTCCATGAAGCAGGCAGTCCTGTAGGGAGGAAAGTAATTGAAGAGTAAACAGTCTCCTGGATGTCGCTTGTCATCAGCAAGGGACACATCTCCTTTACCCAGAGCTGACCTCAGGAGAGGCACCATGTTGCTTTCCTAAGCTCCTGACAAAGGCTGAATCCTGGAGTAACTCCATTCTTGTGTTGATGATAAACTATATTAAATAATAGGCACTGTCTTGTTTTTAAATTGGTTATTTTTCTTGCAACATCCAATTTTCCATCTTGAGGGAGATAAGTGACTAACAAGTCTGAAATCTATTTTTCCTCTGTTTCCATCCTTCAGGCTGGTATAGATGGAGAAAGCATTGGGAACTGCCCATTCTCTCAACGTCTCTTCATGATCCTGTGGCTCAAAGGAGTTGTGTTCAACGTCACCACTGTTGACCTGAAAAGGTAAAAATTGTTCAGTTCAATTGAAAATAGTTATATGATCCAGTGTTTGCCCTATAGAAAGGCCCCACCAAGTTCAATTAGATTTCTATCTAGCCTAGAGAGTCTGTGGTGCACAACAAAATAGTTGGGATTCAGGTTTGGGGTTTTTTTTCACTTGTGGAATGTTTTTATATTAAACAGGGTGCTTGGGGTAGTTTCAAAGCCTTCTAACCACAAACTACAGAAAAAAAAAGAAGGGCAAACTGATTTTGCAGGAGCTATAAATATCTGTGCAACTACCTGACCATAAAGTTTACTGATTTCATCACTTTTTCTCTCTCTGCAGAAAGCCTGCTGACCTACACAATCTGGCTCCTGGGACCCACCCACCTTTCTTGACTTTTAATGGAGAAGTCAAGACAGATGTTAACAAGATTGAGGAATTCTTGGAAGAGACTCTTGCACCTCCAAAGTAAGAACTTGGGATTTTTTCAGTCAATATTCCATTTCCTAGGAATGAAAGATGTTCTAAGAGGAGTTCCTAAAAAGTGCTCCCTCCTACAATCTTTACTTACAGGAGTAATATTTATTTATGAAACTTGCTGGCTTCAGTGAGATGACTTCCATGTGTGAAGGTTACTTGTATGACTAATAACTGCAGAATGTTTTCTCTGTACACATTTCAGGATGCCCTTGTATGCAGAATTAAGGAGACCAATACCAGAAAAATTTTGTAGGGGTCTGGTGTCCACATTTTACAAAGCTAAAAATAACTTGGAATTGATGCCGAGAATTGCCACACAAAATATCTGTGCCAGGAAAAGCATTTACAGCAAAAAAAATGGAGGTTTCTGAGCTGTATGGTGTATTAGAAAGGTTGGAATGGGAACTGATTACAGAGTACAAGAGGGTCTGGAGGCAGAAAAGTGCTGATTATTCTAGTCAAGAAATTACAAGAGCCCATGACTGGAAGTTATAACCAAACTAATTCGGATTAGAAACAAGGCACAGATTTTTTCAGTATGGATGATTAACCATTGGAACAAGCTACCAAGGAAAGGTTCAGATTCACTAGATATGCCTTAGTTAGTCAAACATTTTGGACTTAATACAAGAATAATGGGGAAAAAAATGTTGGCTTGTGTTTTGGACTTTAAAATCTATGAATCAATGAAAATTGGCTCAGTTCCTTATGCAGTGTTTTACCTCCAACTGAATCAGCAGCTATAGGCCAGACCTGAGGCAAGAGATCAGATATTTAAATTTTCTGTACTCTGGTCCAAGACCACTGAAATCAGTAGGAGTCATTAGTTTGTGTTGGTCTTTCAAATCAATATATTCCTTTGCACCAGATGTCTATAAAAAACAATTCAGAGACTGAAAACTTCACCTGGGTAATACTAACGTACCTTGCTATTACATCCTGGAGTACATTTTCAGCATAGAGAATTAGACACGACTGCCATGCATAATAGAGAGAGCTGACTGCCAAACTCCCCTGCATCTTTCTGGAAATTTATGCTTCCTTCTGATTTAAGGCCACTGCATCTTGGATCGTGGTCACATAAAGCAGTACTGCAATTACCTTTGTCATGAAGCCATCCTTGTGTAACTATCCAAACGCCTGCCTTGACAGACACAGATATTATTAAGAGGGACTTGTCAAGCTGTTGTTTTGAGATAAATGACAGCATTAATTGCAGTTCCTCGTACAGGGCTTTTTTCTTCCTTCTGGTAAATTGTAATCATCAGTATGTTGCTGGTAACAAGATGTTACTGTCTACACTGCTTCTCCCTTTTCAGGTACCCCAAGCTGGCTGCTAAGCACCGGGAATCAAACACTGCTGGGATCGACATCTTCTCCAAGTTTTCTGCATTCATCAAAAATACCAAGCAGCAGGATAATGCTGGTGAGTAGGATCATTACCGAATGTGCCAGGGAGTTTGTGTACTTGAAATTGGAATAATTTTGCCATTCTTCCATCATTTTATTGTAAACTCTGTTCATATGACATCAGGTACCACTGCTGATCAACTTGAGATGGTAGGTCAGTGGACACAATTCACATGTCCACAGCTGAATTGACTACCTTTATACCTGTAAATAAAAGAGGCTGCAGAGCATTCAGAGCATTCAGTAGCCCCTTTACCAATTGCCATGACATGGCTCTTGTCCATACAGCCCAGCTTCCTCACCAGAGCAGGATCCCATACTGCTTACTGGAAGTGGCTGGTGGCCCATGCTACCTCCTCTACTCTGCCCAGGCACTACTTAGAGGATTGCTAATTGACGGGACACAAACCCATGCTAGTACTAAAAACTTAGCAGTGAATGACAGAGTGAGAGCAACCCATGCCCTGATCCTTCATAATTTGTTAGTTGTGGCCATCAGATTCTTGGCTTACTTATGTCATTATTATGTTACACTGTTATAGCTAATTTGCTCGTATAAACTGAGTTATATCAGGACATTAAACATAAAGTAATTAAATGAAAAAAATGGTTTTAAGAACTGTAATTGAACTCTGTAGGCTCCAGACTTCCCCTCACGTGTTTGTGTGTCAAGAGAAATATCCCCCCAGAAGCTGGATGCCATGCATATTTAAACACATCCTACACTACCTTCGTAATGAAATTGCTTTTCTTCTCCACATTCCTCTCCCCTCAGAGAGACAAGACTTCAGCTAGTCTAAGCTCCTGTTGCTCCGTTAAAGCTAATGGATTTACACTGCCATATCCCTTGAGAGGATCTAGCAGAATATTTGCAGTCACTCACTGATGTACAATTCACCTTATATTACTAGTTTCACAGACAGAGACCTAAGGCATGTTAAACACCATGCACTCATATCATATCATATCATATCATATCATATCATATCATTCAGAGAAGACTAGATTTTTTCAGGTTCCAGCTCTGCCACAGATTTCAACTGTGTGATTATATTTCATTTCCTGGCGCTGACCCATGAGATGAAAATGGGTAAATGATTATTTATGTTAGATAACAATCTGCTCCTTAGTACTTCTGCATTGTTAACAGAAGGAAATAATTATAGTGCTTCACTTCTCAGGGATGCTAAAAAGTTATTTTTTTTGTCTAATGCTAATGGGATGCTCAGCTAACCTCTGTAGGAAGTTGTAAAAGGAAGATAAATTAAGAGTTGGACTAAATAGATGTTACAGTGAAAATAAAATATCTTGGCCATTTACAAGGAATTTTTATGGTCTGCTCCGCAACTGTAAATTTTACATTCAGCTGTGCTGCCCCTTGCATTCCAAAACAGCCACAGGTATCTGTCCACATGCATAATCCCAACGCGTCGCTTCTCAGTGACTCTGCAATATGCAAATCCCTGGACTCTAAGGGCTGGCAGCTCCAGCCAGCAATAAATGGCTGTCCTAGGGGTGTCTGCATCTGGCTGTAACCAGAGCTGGAATTCAAGGTCAGACATCCGCTACTGTGAGATAAGGAATCTAACCCTGCAAAGATCTCCACATATTTACTAGCTGTGGTGTGATTAATGGGAGCTTTCCCTAGTTCTGCCTAACAAACTCTTGTTTTAGGTACTCTTGAAAATAAAAAGAAAATGTTTCCAATGGCAATTAAACACACCAAGGTTATAGAGGAAAGAAAGGTTAATCTGCAGGAGAGCAACAATCTTTGTTCCCTGCAAACGTCCTCACTCCATTTTGTTAGCTGGTTCGTGCTCTTGTGATATCCAGACACACTGCAATCTCTGAACATACTGATACTCAGCTTTCCTCTTTGAAGCGGAGAAAAGTTTTTAGCTTAATTTTTTAAAGCTGGAGTGCTGCAGTGCAAGCAGAATAAAGCAGAGATGAGGAGAGTATAAGTAGTACCTACATGTTCTTTCTATCAACAGAGTACCCGAGGACCTCAGAGTCCTTGGGACTATCACTGCAGACTTATGCTGTGCAGGAGGTAGACCTCAATTTCAGCAGAGTAATTGACTTTGAGTTTTCAAGGGCCAAGAAAATAGCTTTTCCCTTATCCCAGGGATGTTTTATCCACTTTCCTATCCAGATCATCTGAACCTACCGCAGTTATTCTGAAGGCTGATTTGGATGGCGGGTATGAGCTAATTAAAAGGTAATTGTGTTAGATTTCTCAACCAGTGAAAAGAATATGTGCAACAAGGAAAGGACACTGTATACATATTTCCTAATGAACCTTTTTTTTTTTTTAATTGGTATTTTTTAAAATTGCAGTACCAATCAGAAATGGATCTGGGGCTCTAGCCCTGACCTGATACGTGTCATTTTGCAGCAGGTTCTGATGCATTATCTTTCCTATATAACAGTAGAAGTAGTTATATATGGTTCTGTAATAACAAAAAGATTTTATAAACATAAAATATTTGTAAAGGAAGAATGTCCCTTTCCCTGTCTCCATATGAGCAGGTGAGATCCAAAAAGAACAGAGATTGCTGCTTGTGGTTATCTTAAATGGTTCCTATACACCCCAGCTCTCAGATGAAGGTAATACATGTCTCAGTCATCCTCTATATCGGCTCCTAGCTCTGGCTGACTCAAGTCCTTGGGTTAGTCTAGAAAGCCGCACTGTGACAGGGACATCAGTTGCACAAGAACAAAACACACAAATAGAAACAGACTTGTTAATAAGTCCAAAATAGAATGGAGAACCCAGACTGTTATATAAAAATAGTTTTATTTTGGTTGGGAATAGGGGAGTGCTGAATACCAAGTAAGCTGAAGCACCAAACATCGTGGTGTTTAAATTATGTTCTCTTAACTTGGGAGTCAGGGAGGTGAATACATTAATGCGTGGGATATCAGGCTGTGAAGTTGTAGCATCAGCCTATCTCTAGGTGTGAAAAGTGTGGGTTATGTGTAATTATATACAATCATACTTTGTAGTATACTGGTTTAGCAGAGATCATGCGGTCTAGGTAACATGAGCTCTCACTACAGCCTGTGGCTATTAAATCTTTGTGGAGAAGTGGCGTGAAGTGGTTGGGATAATTAATGAGATTTATGCAGTATGAGGATACTGGATGTGTGAAAAAATGAGAGCGTAATGCATGCCAAAGATAAGCCCAAGTTGGTGTTTCTTCCAGGAGGGTTTACAGCCAGGGTCATGCAACAATTTCAGACTTCAAGTGATGCCATCACTTGGCTATGTCGTTGCAATATTTCCTGTCCTGAGAGAGGTGGTGAGATGGCACTGATAACAGAGTCTGTAGCCTTTAAGTAGCTAAATGATTCTTTTTTCTGATAGTGGAAAAGTTACTGAAGAAAGCAAGATTTGTAATTTCTTGGTTTAATGTGAGTCGGAATTCTTGCACGTAAGTGAGTAGACACAATGATACATAATGTCTGTTTGTTTCTAAGATTGTGATACCCTCTGCTGGCAAATATGTGAATATATAAAGTAATCAGCTTTACAATCAGGGCTGAAACATCCCCTTAACAAAATAGGTTTTCTTCTATCAAGACAGTTTCCTCTTACAAATGTAACATCGTCAAAAGAGAAGTGTTTCACAGTAGCCTATCGATTTTGACAAACTTTTCACGGAAAAAATCATGTTTTTTCTGGATGAGTTAAAATTACTTTGAAGTGAAATGCTTTAACATTACAGAGAAAAATAGTACTTTATTTTTCTGGATTCATGCAGTACTTCATTAGCCACATGCCATTATGTTTTATGCCTGGCAAAGAAGCAGGTGATAACCTTCTTCTCTAAGTCTGTATGGCAATATGTTATTGATCATGATTCATTTACTTACCAAAGGTATTTGGCAGCTAGGCTGCCCTGATTTAATAGTTCCCTGAATTTCTGATTCTTTTTTTCCATCTTTGTTTTCCTAACTTTTCTGTCTTATAATATAAAAACGTTGAAAGGCTTGGAACAGGCTGGTGAGGGCTGTAAGCCCAGAAGCAAACATGCTCATGCCATATCAAAGTCCCACCACTTTTAAGCTTCTTGAAAGGGAAGGAATTGATTCCAGATTCTCAGGATGTGGCAAGCTGTGTTTAAAGAAAGTGTGTGCATTTATTATTTCAAGTCAGTTCAATTACAACGGGCTTGATTCCTTCCACCCCCCATGTCACTCGATAATTTTATAGCAGGCCCCTCTGAAGGAGTCATCTCCTCATCATGAGATTAGATCCTTGCCTCGCTTCAGTAGCACAACTGGGTTATTCAGTCCTCTGGCCATTGCCACCAGGCTTCACTGCTGGTACTTGAAATGACAAGTGCTAATTCACACAAGAACAGGAGTCCTTGGGAGAGCTGAGTGGCAGTAGTCTTAAAAATTATTTCCTGGATGCTCTTGCTCAAGTTTTCATGGCCAAATTGAGAGTTTTTGGTTGCTTAGTGATTGTTTAATACCTAGAAGGAGATCTTGTCTGAGCACAGGTAAGTAAACCAAGATCTTGTGAGTTTACTTTGGTTCCTTTGGTTGATTCTGAGCAAGTCACTCAAGCTAACCAGGATAGCAACAATTTATGTATTCACTGGAGGAGGATGAAATTTAATTAATTGGAAAGCCATGTACATTTTTGGTATCCTGCTTATTATTTTTGCTTGCGAGACTGTATACTGCAAACCAAGGGGACAACCTATGGTAACCACCCATTAACCGTCCTGCCTAAAATTGTAAGTTCTTTGGCTCATAGAATGAGTCCTTTGATTTCATTTATGAGTTTAAAAAGTTGTTCTTGAATTGAGTTCTTAGGGGGCACCAGCTCCAGTGTGGGTGGGCGCATTCATTAGTGGTACGGAAGGGCATTTCACTGTACGGCTCTTCAGAAGGCGCTGAGCCGGGAGACCACCAACATGATTTCATGCAGAGGAATTTCCAGCCGTCTGACCAGAGGACTCCGCTTGTCTGGTTTGGATTTACATCAAGAGGCCAAAAATAAAAGCGCATTTAAATCATTAACTTACATGTGATAAAATGCTATTCACCTCTCTCAGTAGCTACATCACACTTTGTGGTTAAGTGTGTGAGGTGGGAAATGTCTCTCTTCATGTACTGTGTGTGTATGTATACAGTAGATACGCACAGACACATATAGGACTGGAATTAAAACTGGCCTACATCGGTTTTAGGCAGCTTTGACTCTGTGGAGTTACTCCTGCTGAGAAGAGAGCCAGACCCACAGTGTCGGTACACGCACAGGCTGGACGGCATGCTCCGACCGTTTCTAGAAGCCATCGCATACCTCCTTAACTAAGCAGAAAACCAGTTCATTCCAAAAGCTTATGTAGAATATTTACAGTAATAACAGCTCTGTGGTGCAGACCCTCTGTGGCACCTGAGCTGATGTATATAGCCTGGGCAGGAGCTTCTTGGTGTTGTGGGTCAGCCTGTGTCATCCTGACACGTGTGGTCTGGCCTGGCCTCCAGCACAGGTTGGTGCAGGACAGCAAAACATCTGTCCCCACAGCATCTCCACGCTGGGTGGGGACGGGCTGGAGGTCACCGCTCTTCCTTCCGCCCTGGCTTCTCACATCCAAAGGGGTCAGATTATAACGGTAAATGTGACACAGCTTGTCCTGAGTCTTTGATCCTTCTGGCCTGTTCTGTGCCTAAAGCACCCTGTGCTCAGCAAAGTTCCTGGCAAAGCTCCTCTTGACTTTAATGGAGCGAGTTAAAAAAGCTGTTTGGATGCCCTTGAATCGATGGGGAGTTTCCTGTGAAAGGGATCTTGGATCAGGCTCTAATTCAGACCCACATTAATACTGTATGCTTTTTACATAAATTTTCAAACTGCCATATAAATATATAGGTATATGTATATATACATGCGTGTGGGTGATGTCTGTGTATCAACTTGCCATTAAAATTTTTCCTTCTTCCTCTTTAGTTCTGAATTTCCCTTTTCCACTACAAAACCCCACACCTGTCCAAGGCCCAGCACAAGCCACAATTTGTCCTATGCTGTGACAATATTAAGTTTTCTCTGTCATGCAACCAAGAAGGACTAGAAATAGCTTTTAAATTTGTTTTAAAATGACTTGCTTTGTGATGGAACATATCAGGATGACAGATCTTTAACTTTGGCATTTTGAAGCACAAAAAAGCTATTTCAGAACATTTTAAACAAGTTTTATGGCTCCCTCTGAGCTGAGTACTGTTGGGCTCGCGGTAGCTAAAGTGTCTGGCAGCTTTACAAAACCAGCCCTAATATAAAAAATACCCTGTCTTTAAAACATATGTAAAATAGCTTTTCTGCAACATTTGTGGCACATAAAGTACCAAATACATGTTGGTGAGTGTGATGTAAAGCTTTTATTGCCATTCATTTGGGATGACCCATATAACTCACTCATGATATGTTAATAAAACTGTTCTCCACTCTGTCTCTTTATAAAAACACACATATAAAGACCACTAAAACAGTGGTGATAGTTGTGTGCTAACTTGTTAAGTAGTGCCACAAGTTGCATTTATCATCCATCCTAAATTGCTTTATCTGCTCTCTGCCCAGTAATCAAAGGCTGATTCTAAAATGTTCAGAAACAGCACTTTGCAAAATAAGTTTGCTTGAGAAATAACTTTTTGAAACTCTTCCTCAAAATCATGCTGGCTGGAGGCCCAGAGCCATCAATATTCTGTCTGGTACCAGTGGCAGCTTTAATGACCAATATCTTTTGACCTGCCAAAACGAAGAACTGAAATTTTATGCCATTGGAAGGAAGACATTTTCAGTTTTCTAAAATGATAACAAACCATCATCTTAACCTTGGAAATATGTACCTCACTAGGGAATGTTTCTGAACTTTCCTATCGTTTCATTTTTTTCCTTCTTCTAAGGCCTTGCTAATTAGGCTATGAAGATTTCCTGATAGAAATGTGAAAAATACTGCTTGAAAACAATACAGAACTAAAACTTAAACTCTAAAGTTTTAGAGTTGGACTAAAAGTCCAAATGCAATCAGACTGCAAGCCCTCCAAGGCAGGAACTTGGTATGCCTGATTAGCAGTCTTAGATGTAGCCATTCCGGGAACAGTAAATATTTACAATTAACGTACTAGCAGACATAGTTTTCTGACACATCTGTGCTGAAGTAACTTTGAAACCATAGCATACCACAGGGAGGGAGGGAAAAAAATGAAAGAATATATATATTTGTATAAGTTCAAGACAGAGAATATGCAAAACCCTAAAAATCAGTTGACAATATGTACTGCAGTCAATGAGGTTAATGATATGCTCAAATTAAGGCATGTTCTCAAGCCTTTGCTGAATCAGGGCCTATATGCACAGGCCAGGCCTAGACTAAAATACTTGCAATGGGAACAGTAGTTGGCAGATGCTATTCTTTAAGAGGGAATTATTTCCCCTTTGCGTTTGAATATTCCTCCAAGTGCTGCTGGCTTTACTGGGATGCTTTGTTCTGTTTCCCAGCCGAGCTCCCATGCTCACACACAGGAGCAGTAGCACAGCTGGAAGTGGATTAGAGCAATCTGGCAGCAGCAGTCCTGGGAGGAATTAAGCGCTTCGCTGCTGGAATGGGAGGCCTAAATTACATTATTATTTAGAATTGAGTTTTAACTTCATTGCTCTATGGTTTCGCACTGGTGGGTAACTCCCCTCATTGCGATATACTTGGTGCATCTTAAGTATGTTCCCTGCAGCAAGGACTTAGATGAAGTTATGGCCTTACTGAGTAAAGCGTCCAAATCTTATATAAGCAAATGTCCAGATTTAAGCACCCAACTGGTCTTATGGTCCTGAGAGGTTTGTTCACAGGCTTATATTTAGCAATTGTAGAGCAAGTTATCACATGATAGAGAGCCCAGCAACTGGCTCCTGGAAGTCAGTTTGCAAAACTGTTGGTGACTTCAAAGGGAGAAAGATTGGCCCAGAATCTGTTTTTCCCAAAACATATTTTTTGTTTTATGCATGCAAATGTTCTTAATAAAATAATAGGGAAGAAAAGAATGAGACATAACTGAAAATCAGTGCTGCTAATTTTCTTTATTAGATCAGATCTTAAATAGTTGACCTTTAGCTTGAAAACAGTGCTGGGAATAAGGTGACTAAATGGGAGCTGGAGACAATTCTTTTCTAAATATCCTGATTCTTCTGATTGCAGAAAAAACCCCCAGAATTCCATGGAGTGTGAGGCTAGAAGAAACTTTGGGTTATTTACTGTGATCTCCTGCAAATCACATCCCAGTCAGTTTTGCCCATTGAGCAAATGTTATTATTTCAGCCTTTACAGTGTAAGTTATTTTGCATCAGAGCAGACAATAGGAGAAACTGAAGGGTCTTCAGTGCACAGTACCCCTGTAAGTGGGGGGAGAATTTACTGAGTGATAGATACCCGGCTGATGACAATAACTGGTCCGTATTCTGAACTGCAGAGGAAGGTGAATCATGGTCATTCAGCCAGTCAAAGCTGAAAACCAAATATTTGCTGGACCTTAACCGGCAATCAGGATGACTCTGAACATGTGAGGAAGGCATCTTCTCAGCAAGGCTTTTCTGCACCACTCCAGGGCATTGGTCCAGCTGTTACTGACTCTAGAAGAGAATGACCATGGGGCCATGGATAAGTCCCATAACACATCTGACTGATTAATTGCATATTGGGAGAAAAGATACTGTGATCTTTCCAAGCATCTTAAATCTTGAAGCATGAGATTTAATTACACTTGTTGCCTTAATGCTGAATAGCAAATTCTCTGTGACTTTGAGGGTGGTGCAGGCAACCTACCGCAGTTCTTGTTCCAAGACTTAAAAGATGATATTAGAGACTTTAAAGTGCTATGACCCACCCATGCAACTCTATCTCCCTCCAGCCCAGTTTCTCCCATTTCTGCCAGAACTGCATTAAAGCCTACCTTTTCTTAGTCTTTTTATAAATACCCTGAGAAGTAAGTCCACCTCCCCTCCCTCCTTTTTTTTTGCTTAAATAGTTCATTGCTTTGGCAACGTGGAAACTGAATTTGTCCAATTTTCAATCATTACACCTTTTCATGCCTTTGTCAGCAAGGCTGAAGAGCTCCCTTACACTTCCCAGATGTTTTGTCCATGGGTAAGCATCTGTGCATGTTGGCCCCTCAGCCTTCTTTCTGATAAGCTGAACAAATAGTCTCTTCAAGCCTGGCATTCTGAGGCTGGTTTCCAGTCCTTGAGCACTGTATTATTGTTCTTCTTTGACCTCTTGCTCAAATTTTCGAAGTCTTTTTCATCTGGGGACATCAGAACTGGGAAAAATGTTCTTAATACTTGTCACAACAGTTGCAACAGAGGGAATATGACCTCCCTACTAATACCTGAAAATTCTTCATACATCCAGACATAATTATAACTCTTCTTGCTTCTGCTGCTTTCAGAGCCGTTAAGTTGAGGCATAATCATGATGATCGCTAAGTCATTTCATGGGGCTTGAAACAAAAACCTCAAAAGAATGGAAAAGAATTAAGATGTGAGTCATTTATAAATCTCATCACTTCACTTTTTTGTATCTGAATAACAATTTTTGAACACAAAGGGCAGAAAGTGCTGGAAGCATTATAATCAAACAATTTGAGAATGAGATTTGCTAAGCGAACTGAAGGATCTGGGAACTCAATAAGCTTTAAAACTTCATCCTCAGGTGCTGATAGCTGCATTGCTATGTTTTCTTCTCATGTGTCTTCACTCCACCACTGCTGAAGTAAAATAACTGAGTTGAAATAGGTGGAGTGCAATTGGGATTATCCTGGTGTAAACAAAAGCAATGTTTATTCCTTCACATTCCTGGGATTGAAAGAAATTGGTATTAAAGATGCAAGCAGCAACAGCCTGTAGAGGAACAATCTTCATTGCTTAAATATTAGAACACAAGGGGTCCCCACAGCACTGTCACTAAAGTCCAGTTGCACTCCACTGGAAACTAACTTTACTCTTATTTTAATGCAGAAACATGTAGTTAGTTTTTCTTCGTTAGTCCCAGGATCATCTTGTTTGCTCTTTGGTAGTAAAAACCCCCTTTAATCTCCAAATAAACACACAACATCCTAAAAATCAAGACATTGGAGTGAAAATCTCATACTATAAATATGTGGTTTTATAATCTGCAGGGCTTGATGGTGGTTTTTTTCAGGTTTCTGATGCAAATCAGCTGCTGCTTGTCTGCAGTTGGCTTAGGGACACCTGCACGAGACTAGCATCGCAGAGGTCAGGTTTAGGTGCTCGGGGACATGCTCTAGAAATGATGCTTGTCACTTACGTGCTGCTACAGAGTTAGGATGATTTGTGAAATGCAAGTTAGGTACTGTTCTTCCTGGGGCACTTGTAGGCCAGTAGTTTTACATTCACTTGCTTCCTACCCTCAGGGTCACTTGGACTCCTAAGAGACTTGAAAAAAACCCCTTCTTTTCGTGTCATTTGAACACCTGGGTTTTCATCTTGAAAACCAGCATTTGAAGGTGCTCCAATTGCATTCTTCATGATAGAGTTACAAGTATTACATTTATTTCTTGCCTCCACTGTAAAACAAATAAGAAAAAGGAAGGAAGAAACCTGAGTTTTTAGTCTAAAACTAGAAACAAGTCAAAACATTTCCTAGGTGCTTGAAAATTATGTTTAATTTTCTTTTTAAAGACATTATCGATTCACCTGTTTCACTGGGTTTAATTTGGCAGTAGGACAAATGTTATCACGAAAATAGGATGATGACTCTGTTTTTTTGGTTATATTTACAGTTTATCCCCCTCAACCTGAAACATACATCCACGGCTCACGCATTTCTGCTTTTACAAATGTAAAGTTTATAGCTGAAGAGTGCTATTATGCTTATTTTGTATATAGGAAGTTGGAAGGCAGAGAATTTAAATCATTTATGTAAGGTCATGCAGAAAAGCTTGGGAAGAAGAGATTCAGGTCTCCTAAATCCAGGTAACCTCTTAACCCTTGGATCATCGCTCTGGCTTAGGAAAGGGTACCTGGGTAATCAAGGTCTCAATCTCTCTGAGACTGAGACATACCTTCTGTGGAGTTTTTGAGACAGGTCTGTCAAAATATCCCAAACTTTTAGGATGAAGCCTTAACTGATAAAGCCACATCATCAAGGGTCTTTAGATGGGGTGGGGAGGGAAGGGAAGAAGGTTGATAAGGGAGGGATCATCTCACTTAAGTTTGTTTAGAAGTTATACATTAGTCATTCAATAATCCTGGCTTCTTTTGTGATCAATGGAGAGGGACATAAATCCATTTCTAAAGGGCAGTTTGATTTATCTTAAAATATGGTTCTAGAGCTGGGAGAACTTCCTTTAGAGGTGCCTGTCTTTCATTGCTATCTATAAAGGAGGCTTGGATGACCAGGTTGGACTAATTACCTAACACTTAGATGGCTAAAGTTAAATAAGGTAAACCTTATCCATAAGTAAATGACTAGATTTTTGATGAGTCTGGGTTCCTAAGGTTTCTTTGGGTATCTAATGTGTGTATTTCAGCTCCATGTTCCTCTCAGTCCTGACTAAAGTGCTCCTGAGGTGTTGCACCTCTGTTTCTCTCACTGGACATACACAGAACATACATGCCAACATATATGGAAAATATGCACCTATTTATGTCTGGTTTAGACCATGTCTGAAAGGCAGCCTATGACCAAAGTTGTGTGGCTGTTTGCATGTGTACACCTGTGTCCGTGTGACTTCTCCCACTCCTGGTGTGTGCTCACCTGAACGCTGACTAGGAGTAAAAATCCCTTTTCAGGTCCCAGCTCTGACTGATCTAGAGGATGATTAAGAGAAACCCCTAACCAGGAAAGTAGAATTGAAGAATAAGAGACACTAATCTCTCTCTCTTCTGTGTACACAACTAGGTATTTGTTGATTCATTAAGTGAGTAGAAACAGACATCACAACCTTTCAGCACGGTTGTATGGGATTTACCTTTATTGTGGGAACATGCTCAAGTCTCTGTTCCAGTGAATATTGAATTATTTATCTAAAGTGGAACATCTTTAATAAGAGAGGTGATTCACCCCAGAAACTCCCTTTGGCCCAGAGTTAGGCATCTAAATGCCTTGGATGCATGGGAGCATTCAACCTCCATCCTTCTCTGCATTTCCAGTGGCTCTCTTAGTGACTGCCCACTCATTTGCCTCTCAGTATAGACACTGCTCATAGCTGGCGATTTTACAAGGCAGAAACATGCCCAGAAAGGATGTTGCAATGCTCAGATTGGCAATGTACTTGCCCTTTGGCGAGTAAGCCCTAATATTTAAGCTACTTTAAAAAAAACCAGGAGGTATTATCCTACATCATGTAGTTGAACTGTGAAATTATATTCAAAGGGTAGGATTCATCTTGCCTAACTTCACCTCCCTGAGAGTTAGGTGTCTAGTCTGAGCTAGTCCTTTAGGCTTTGTCTGCAATTCACCCAGCAAGAAGGGCATGTGTGGAGTGAGTCACACAAAGTTTAAATCAGGAGTCTCAAGCAGTTGGAAGGAATTGCTCTCTGGAGATGCTTAGTACCTCTGAGCAGAGAGGGAACCTACATAACCAGCTTAGACAAGACACCTGACTCTTAAATGGCTAAACAGAAGAAATCAAGGCAGCACTCAAATCTCAAGGGTTATATTGAAATCATAGTGGGGAAGATAAACTGTTCAATATGTAATACAGTGGCACGCATATTGCAGTCACAGCTCCTCCATGTGAGAAGGATTAATCTATACAGATTAAAGTTACAATACCCTGTTGAGGCTGCCTGAAAAAAATGAGCAGGGTGGAGAAAAAAGAGAGTGAAAATATGAATCCTTGGTCTTTAATCAGACTGTCAGACTAGTAGAAAGATATTATTTTCTTACCTTAAATTGCTGTTTCTTAGCTGGTTTCTCTCTCCTACCAGAAAACAGTATTTGGTCTCATATAATATCAAACTCTGTGAATCTGGAAGTGATCAGGAAAGGTGGTTTGTTTTTTTAAAGGAAAAATAAATCTCAGATTGTTTGTGTGAGACTTTGTGTGAATATTTATGTACTGTTCCCCCTTTTCCCTCATTGCGTATTTCACCAAGTTCATTTGCGTGTGTTACAGGATAAATCTTACTGGAGGGCAGTGGAAGAAAGCAGTAAAAAGGAAAAGCATCAATCAGTGATCCAGGGTAGCAGCAGGAATCGTTGCTCATTTTTGTACATGGAACATTGTTTGTTGAACTTGCCTGGGCTTGACAATTAAGAAACTTGCAGTTCTGCCGAGGTCAGTCTCAGGTGGTTTCAGATGATGGCTACAAAAGCCATTATGTTGCAGGGCTTCAATGACTTTGAAGCCTTGTTGTCACTGTGCTTTCCGTGGTATTCACTTATGAAGAGGGCCACATATATTTTACTTTGGCTTGGAGAAAATATTTTGTGACAAAATGTTTATTTGACAAAAAATGCCATGGGGGGTGTGAGTAATCTGAATTATTGGCAAATGTGGGTTGAATTTGGTGAATAACGACTTGCTTGGAAAAGTAAAAATATTTTCTCTTAAACTTGTTGAAACAAAAGGTTATTCTCTTTTTAATTTGGAAATGACATATTAATTTTGAAGATTATTGGCATTTTAAAAGTGATATGAAAATGATTGAATGTCTAGTCACAACTTACTTAACCATCCATCCCAAAACACAACTTTCGTTTTGTTTTCATGTTTGTTTGGAAATCTTATGTTATTTTGCTTTAAGTTTGTTTAAAAATTGAACTAGTTTTGCTCTCTTTTAATGTAAATCAAATAGTTTTTATGTTCAATTTGGCCAAAGAATCAATTGTTCTTAGTGTTTTTATTGTGCCCTCTATGCTTTGCATCTCTTCCCATAATAACCATCAAGTAAAGTCCTCATCCTGCAAATGGTTCCACTCAGACACATAAAATAGGAGTCATCTCACCTAATTTTAGCTATTTTAAATTTAGGTAGCTGGTCTGGCTATTCTTGAGAAAGAGAGAGAGAGAGAGAGAGAGGCTCCTCTGGTGGTAATTCAGCTTTTCCTAGGCTACTATTTTAGGACGGAATGATTTGCCTTCCAGTGGCTCCTTTAGGCCACAGAGATTGGCGTTTATGTGCTTTGTCTGCTTTGCTATTTCTTCTCGTCCCAGCATTAAACAAGGAAGGAAATATTTGGAGTTCAAGAAAGGGGAAGAAGAGTCCTTGTCTGACCTCTGTAAAGGCTGTGGGTGTGGGCAGCGTGAATCAGTTTTACTTTTTCCGAACCGTTTTTCTTTTACTACTTTCTAGTTACTTTCCATTTTGCTTCAGCCTTATTTGACCCACAGAAAATAGAAATGGAAATGACCGGTGATGCTGGAAGTTTTATGGCCTGTATTATTTAGGAGGTCAGATTGACTGATTGTAATAGGCCCTTTTGGCTTTAAAAACTGCTGGAGAAATCCTAACCCCACTGAAGTCAACAGCAAAACTTCCACGGGCTTCAAAATGGCCAAAATTTCACCCTGAGTACCTAGTAATGAATCTTTGTCATCTGGCCCTCCCCTTGACTTGCAGGATTGCTCCATGCATTACATTTTCCAATGTTTTGTTCAGTTGTGGTATAAATACTTCAAGACACAAAGATTTTTCTTTGTCCCCTGGAAATAGTTGCACAGGCTAATAGTTTAAGGAAGTTTTTGCTTGAAGACTTGATTAACAGAGCCAAAGTATGTTCTTGGTTGAACTGGAGTAAATATGGAATAGCTTTTTGACAATGTGGAGTTACTCCCCTTTTATGTCAGTGTAACTGAGAGCACAATTTTTCCAATTATTAACTTTTGTTACCTTATTTGTATTTCTGTGTGCGTCAGAATTTGTTAATCTCATTGTTCAACATCAAGTAACCTTTTGCTGAAAACAGAGCGTCATTGTGAATTAGGTATCATCAGACAAATTGAACCTCACCCTGTGCATCTGACAGATGGTAATACATTCATTAAATGTTCTGTGGTTGCTTTGAGGTTGGAGAGTGCTATTTTTCTGGCTTCTAACTCAGGATTCTTAAGTAAGGTTGTATAAAAGCATAGTTTTGAAGGGAGAAGAAAAATCACAAAAAGCTCATGAGGTTTTTTTATTAATATCGTTGTTTACTATTGGGGGGATGACATGGCAGGACCGTGATTGCTGTAAGTTGCCTTTGGCTGCATAAGTAGCCCAGATGGAGTAGTGAAGGGTGAGAGAGATGGTTCCACCATGGATTTTATATATACGCAGGTAGAACTTCTTGGAATTTAAAGTTATATTAAATGCATCACCATGGAGGCAATATGATGCTGGTGCCTTTGTGCTTGGTGATTTCACTGTCCAGAAAGATGGTTTCCAGGAGTTCAGTCATTGCAGTTGCTGCAAGGGTAACCTGATGACAGGGCTCCTCTTGCAAAGCTGGTCACATTTGGGATCTCTAAGTTCATACTGAAAGTCTGCATGGTGGGGAAGCAACTGGAGGTAGGAATTTCAAAAGCAGCACAGAGCCACACTCTCAGGCATAATTCCACTTGGTGTTGTAATATTGAATCCTCCACCCTGACATTAGCAAGTCAATGCAAAGCTGAGATTAGACACTTCAGGACGGGTTCTCCACACGGCTGATTTAGGCGTCACCTAAAGCAAGTATAGAAGAGAAGACTCCACTGACTGCAGAGGATGCTCAGGGTGTTTAGTTCAAACCTACTCATTTAATTTACTTCAGGGAAGGTTAATCCCACCCATTGACTTGCGATGGAGCCTCAGCTGTTACCAGCAAACCTCTTTAGTTATTTGATGATGTTTCCAAGAGGATAAGTTGCCAAGGGAATTAGCTGCTTAGCCACTTCTGAAATTCATTGTGGGTAGTAGTACGTTCACAAATGGGGAATTAGTCATTTTTTAGTTAGTCACATCTGTTTAAATGTCTTCATTCAGTCTAGTGCTGTGACTGATATTCACAAGACCCCTGCCATGGTGAGTGTCTGCTGTCCCCTGTGTTCTCAGTGGAGACAATGTATAAAGTCATCCAGATTTTCACAAAATAGCCATAGTGCAGGAGGTTTAGAATTAGATCTTTCTTCTGATGGGTTTGTTCAGTAATATGAACTCAGGCAGCTCTTTCCTCAGCAAGAGTCCCCAGACCTTCAGAGCTGTAGGATATTCTGAGGGGGCTATTTCTTGGTCTCTGTTCATGTTTTTTCACCTTTCACATAATGCTTAAATGTCAGCCAGATAAGAGAGAAAATGAGACAGTTTTTATGACTTTTACCTGTATTGTCAGCCTTCAGTCATGATCTACTGAATGTTGAGTTATTTATGGAAAGTGAAGTAGTTCAGCAGGAGAGCTGCACAAATTACCTGATACTCCACTGGTGGAGTCTCACCTGGCAGATCTGGGCTGACATCACATTGAAAAGGCATTTGATACTCAGTCTTCTACTTCCCAGGAAAATGCTCTCCCAATACCACTGGCAAAATCACAGAACTACCCCCAAAATTTTTTTGTAAGATAGAAAAAACCTGACCTGCTTTTGATACCTCTCTCTTCTGGGAGGTGAATTCAAACATAAGGTGGGTTCTCCCACCCATGCCAGCATTATACACTTGGCTGTCTCTGAGATGCAGGGCTTAGAAGCCTCTTGCTTCCATATTTCTGAGATTCTTTTACACATCCTCCTACTTTAAGTGGGGATTTCCCTGAGCACCTTCTTAAGAAAACTAAGACTTCAGATCATATAGATAAACCTGAATGTGTCAGGGCACCTGGAAATTAGGATTTACAACATGGATATTTGCATATGGTTTTTAAAAAATGACTTGAAAAACACCGACAAGCTTTAAAAATCTGACCCTGTGCCCCTAAACTCCATTTGAAATAGCATTTATTGGATCTTAATTCTCTTAGCTTTTCAAAATTCTGTCACTGTTCAGTTGGAAGAAAGGCAGTTCTCCCTTGTTCACTACTCTTCTATTTTCTTGGCTGTTCTGAGACATCTACTAGGATTAGAAGAGTTTTGATTAATTAAATGAGGTCATTGGAGTCACAAGCAGTGGTCCAGTTCTTGCCTATGAGGAGATGAGATGGTCCTGACCTTGTAGTGATATCACCGGAAGATCTCAGGATCCTCTTGGTTCCAGCAGAGCCTGTGAATTAGGGCACAGACGTGTTGAACCCTGAACATATGCTTATTTCTGGCCTAAAGCTGTCGTATGCAAGTGCCAAGTATGAATTCAGATAGATGTTTTTCCCACTGTCACAAATAGGCTTCAGTCCAGGCATTGTTTTTGAGACAGCCATGACGCACTTTGATATATCAATAAGAGCAAAAGAAATCCCAACCCTAATAAGTTCCAGAAAAGTTACATAAACACATCCCACCTGATGCTCCTGTCTTCATACCCACACCTAACTGACCCCATGGGCCAGCACGAAGCATCTGATGTAGTGCTGATACTGGAAATATTGCACAGATGACTCCAAGAACCAACAAGCCTACTGGGTGAAGGGGATACTGGAAAATGCTCAGCGTTAAGCCAGTTGTCTAAGATGCGAATGTGCAAAATTGAATTAGATCACAGTAATTTGATTCCATTGTCTCTAAATGGATTCATTGTGAGAGGATGTAGTCTGAGGCTGACCAAGAGAGGGGGAACTATCTATTCAACAGGTGTTATGGGTCAAATCAAGAAGAGATTGCTAAATCTTTTGAGTATTGCCACATGAGGGTATATTACAAGCTATGCAGTTATTACCCTTCAGTAGAAGCTGTGCAGCGGAGCACAGCTGCAAACGATTAAAGACACCACTGCCAGGATCTGACAGCAGAATGTCAGTGTCAAAATTCAATTTGAATTGATTAAATAAGGGATGGCAACACTTTTGTTTTATGGATGGCAGCACTTCAGTCGCTTTAGATGCTCTGCTTTCAGAAGTAAAGTTCTTTCCCTGCCTGCTATGTTTGTTGGGGTATTTTCAGTTGTATCGCAGTCATTTCTCCAGTCAATCAATTAAGCCAGGATTTGCCACTGTGTCTAAGAGTCAGCCACAAAAGAGCTGGTATGGTTCCCTGGTGCTTGGCCAAGAGGCTTCTGTGGGAGCAAGCCATCAGGCAGCTTAATCTGACTTCCACCACTGGCACAACATTTAATGGATGTTAGGGCAGCAGAGAAATCATGTTCTGTGGTGTTCAGCTCCTGCTCTCTCAATGGCCCTGTTCGCGCCGCCTTTCTCTCTGTGCCAAAAGCACAGGGGCGGCTGACAGCAGAGCCAGCGGAGTTACCTGTGCCAGCAAGCTGCTCTATGCAGGGTGATCGCTGCAGCCTTTTGAAGCTTGCGTTGTGCTCCATAAACATATTTATCTCCATAGGCCTTGTAGTGCTACACTGCCTGAGTGACTTGACGCATCGAGTAGTCTCCCCTAAGTTAAATGGCAGTAAGTTACTCAGAGATATAAGATTTTACAGGATTAGGCCTTAAATGCTGACTCCAGGCCAGATCTGCAGCAGGTATAAATCACTGCAGGTAATTTTCACCAGCTGAAATTCTGGCCCTAAGCCCATGAGTTATGTTGTTATTTTTTCAGATTGTAAATTCTTGCTGTTTCTTATTTATATTGCTTTAGCACTTTGGGGCACTTGTCAGGGGCCAGGACCCCATCATGCTTGTCACCCTTTGAACAGCAATGCAACAGACCCTTGTTGCCCCAGAGTGTTTGCAGTTTAAATAACATGCAAACCTGCGTACAGTCATTCAGCTTTCTGTAAGTGCATTCTTGCAATCAAGTTTTTCTATTATCCTGCCAGTAAAGTGTAAGAACACAAATTCTGTGCCCAGGTTGATATTTTTAAGTAAAAAATTTACACTCTACTGTGTATTATGTCTAATGGGATTTTAAGCCTAGAATTTGTTGGAGCCAGTAGGAGTGTGGGACACGGTCTTTACTAATTGCAGTGAGAGGTACAAAGTCTCCCCTCTGTTGTGACAACCCATTTGAGACGTATGAAAAACAGAAGTTGCACCTAAGTTGAACCTGAAGTGAGGGGAATCTTAACAGTGGCTGAATATCTCATCTCTTTTGTGTAGCATTGTATTTCATTATTGTTATATTTCTTTCATTTCAGTTGTAGTGTATCTTCCAGCTCCATTAGAGCTCTGGTTAGCATCTCTGGAATTATTGCTATTGCCTTTAATTACTCTGGAAGGGGTTTAAAAGTAGTAAAACTACAGCTTTTTAGAGCTGAAATAATGATGGAAAATTCCCCTTCATTACAGTCCTACCTGGCTGCTTAGAAGAATAATGTAGTGGCATACAGATCTCCAATTTACTGTGTGATGGCCTCAACAGACCAGAAGAATATCATAGGATGTACGTGTTTTATCGGTCTATCATACTGACAAGATGTTCTTTCCTTCCATGATCTTTTTCACTGCTTTTTTTTTTTTTTGTGCTAGCCAGGACAAAACATGGCACAACATGTCCCCTTTGCTGTGTCCCCTGCTCATTGCAGGATGAGCTTTACCCTCAGGCAGACCTTGCTGGGCTACTTTGAGATTGTGGAGGCATTGGAGCACAAATTAACAACAAAGAAGTGGTTCTTGGCTTTTTTTTCTAGCTACTACCATAGCCATTGATGATGAATGTTTCTAAATAATTCTTACTCTGCCCTAACCACTTATTCATTGCTTTTTGGCAAAGCCCTTGAAAGAGGTTTGGTGAAGGCTCTGAAGAAGCTGGATGACTATCTGAGGACCCCTCTGCCAGAGGAGATTGATGCAGGCAGCACTGAAGAGGAGAAAGTGTCTAAACGCAAGTTTCTGGATGGAGATGACCTGACTCTTGCTGACTGCAACCTTCTGCCCAAACTCCATGTTGTCAAGGTAAAAGATGTCATGTGATGGTCAAAGCCTTATCTGACAGTGAAGTGCTCTGCTTCGATAGCCGAGCACTAAAGCTAACATGTATTTCAGCACAGATATCTTAAGTCCTTGAAGACCAAAGTTTGAAACACACTTTTTCTCTTCAGTATTTCCTGTAGGTTAACTTAAGTAACTTTGTATTCAGTACATGGGGAAATTGTCCCATCATTAGTTGGTGGCAAAGACAATATTAAAATCTAGGTATCCCCTCTCTTTATTTTTATCCAGCTGCAGGTAACAGCATTCTTTCATATTAATTAGTTCCCATTATTCTTAAGAGAGATGTCAAAACTCTAGCCAGTTCCCACCCATTTGTAACTTAAGAGCTGCAGTCCATCTTTTCGGGGAATATTTGTTCCAGCTGGTATTTCACACAGAGAAGTTAACAAATCAAAGTCACCACTGAGGTCCAGGATTTAAAATGTACAATGGTTGCTGGTATAGTGCAAATGGTGTACATCATCTTGACTTCTAAATGTTGCATTTATTTAATTTATCAGATGACATGTTTCTTTAGAAAAAAGCAAGTACCTGGTAGACCTTGGCAAGCAAGAAAGCTAGGAATTAAAGCCAAGTCATGCATCTAATTTGGGTCCATGAGCCAAAACATAAACTGAGCCTGGGAGGTGACTGCACACATTAAAAAAAAAAAAATGTGCGTAAGAAATATCCTCACAGGTTCAGCTCTTTCTTTGGCTCGTCTTCATTGGTGATGTTGGAGTCAGACAATGCAAAATGAATGTGTGGCCCCTTACTGGTTCCTGTTTCCTTGGGATGAAATGAAAGAAGTCAAAAGAGAATTAAAATCTTTCTCAGACAAGCATAGCCATAGGATAATGCCTGAAAAGTATTTTACAGATGGAAGAAAATGGTAAATTATTTTTTTCATTTGATGGAAGATGTGTGCTGGAAATTGTGAAAATCCTGACTTAAGTTGCCCACCAGGTTTTATCTTCCCCATGTGTGTGTGAAGCATCACTGAAGGCAAGAATGCTTAATTAAATGCAGTTTAGGACAGTATTTGGACTTGCATATACCAAGTGGATCCCGGTAATAAAAACAAATCACAGTCGTTTTCTGAGAATATGACTGTCCTAAGAAATCTGAGATGGAAAACAGCTCTACCATGTGCTTTAAAAATAAAGGGGAACTCTGTGGCACATATGTATGTAATTTATGCCCAGGAACAATTTTATACTGTCAGAAAAATTAGAGATTGGAAGCACTCATTAAATCAGCTAATCCATCCCTTCCTATCAGCTAGTTCATTCTGTCACCACAGGATTATTCTATATGGTATATTCTTACAGAAAAACTGAAATATCCCAATCCAGCAAGCTACCAACTAGCTTTAAGCACAGATTAGTCCCATTGACTTCAATGGAACTATACAGGTGCTTAAAATTAAGTATGCACTTAACTATTTTCCTGAATAAGGGCCTGAGTGTTTTTAGAATTCAAAAATTTCCCTTGATAGACAATTTCCTAGTCTAACAAGTCTTGAAATAGTAATTTTCTCCCCCAGTTTATCCTAATACCCCTGTTTCTAATGTCTGCTAAATCATCTTGGTTTCTCAATCATGGTACCCATACCACCCTGTTTTTTTCCTTTGCGTGAACACAGATACAGCCTTCCAACAGCTGTAGGTGGTTACATTCTCTGACATCATTGGCCAGGCAAAATATATTACATATATTATAAATAGAAATACAGTATATATAAAATATATTTTGAATGTATTATGTTAAATATAAATATAATAATCAAATATGTTAAACATAAATATAATAATTTATATCAAAATATGTTATATATTAATTGTTGCTAATGACCTTCCCTTCAAACTATCTTCCTTTTTATGATTCAGCTAATCAGCTCACTCTTATTTGGCATCTCAGCTTTAAGAAGTGATGTACGTATGAGTGGTAAAAACCACCAAACACCAATACGGTAAAATTAATGAACTTCAGGTATCATAAAAGTCATAATTTCATGACAGTTGCCAGGCCATTGCATTGGAGTGTCGTTAGGCCAAGTAGCATCCTTGCCAGATAGGGATCGACCAATGGTCACTTTTCAGGCTTTTGTATTATAAGACCCTGACTCCCCAAGCGTTTCTCTCCTTTGCTATGAATTATGTGACAAAAAAAGAGTAAGAAACGCTCTACAAAGGAATCTGGAGATATATCACCAGCAGAATGCTTTTTTTTTCCCTTATTTGTCTTTGGTTTAGATTGTTGCAAAGAAATACCGCAACTTTGAGTTCCCGACAGAGATGACGGGGCTGTGGCGGTACTTGAAGAATGCGTACGCCAGGGATGAATTCACCAACACCTGTGCGGCAGACAAAGAAATTGAGCAAGCCTACGCAGACGTGGCCAAGCGGCTCAGCAAGTCCTAACTGACCTCAGCAGTGGCTCAGTATCCTGTTTTATAGACTCTTCTCCTTGTTGCCTTAAGATATACTTTATCATTATGCTATCTGGTTGACATCCCTGTGACTTCACCTGTTCAAGTGTATTGGTCAGGGACAAATCTGCTTCTCCCTGGAGAAAAGAGAAGGCAGCTCTAGTGTGGGGGGTGGAGACCCTTTGAAATCTGAACCTAAGATCTAGCTCAACTAGTATTATTTGCAATCAGTATTGGAAATAAGTCCACTTTAGTAGTGTCTTGTTTCACGTTGGGGGTATATCACCGCCTGAATTCTTTGGAGTTTTAAAAATAGGATATTAACTGAAATGTCAAGTAAGAGAATTAGGAACACATAGAACTGATTCTTCTGTAGGTTATTTCAAGGACGCTTTTTCCCCCAGTGCTATCGAGATCCTTGAGGCAGAAGCAAAATACGAGAGAAAGGGGGGAAAAAAAGGAGGTTGTCCCTAAAGGAGAAATGTTCTTAGCAGTTATATTTTAAAAAAACTCTCTGAATGCATATTCTGTCTTAGCAGGCCCAAAAGTTTATAGGGTATGTATTTTTAACTTGGCGCAAGAAGGGGAAGCCTGACTGAATATGTCAGACTTGCAGATGCTACTTTGCATAAAATTTGCATGATGTTGTTGGATCTGAATGTTTAAAACGAAAGAGAGTGAATGAGCAATTGAGCAGGCAGCCCTTGGAAGAGCGGGGCTTGTGCCAAAATGCCCAGTGGATCTGCTAGTTGGTAGAGACACTCAGACACAGTAATAATGGGGGCAGCATATTGACTCCAGCAAATAGAGGGATTTGGCACAGCTAACCAAATCATGTAGGATATTGTCATCTTGACTGTATGGTTGCCAGTTCCTTTATAATTGCTATCTTGGGAAACTTGGATAGGCAGGAGAAAGCTGTCGCTGCACACGAATTCCAGGCAGGGGAAGCGCTCTCTTCACGTTGGGCTCCACATGGGTCACTTTCAGGCACTCATCGTCTCACCCCAGGAGAATTTTGCTCTGAGAGCCTGAAAGAGGGCAGGCTAAAACAGAAAGAGGCACATTTCCAGTCAGAAATTCCGCAAATATGCTAGCAGAAATCCATGCGTGATACCTTAGTCCCGCTCCTCCGGGGTTTACCAATCCAGATTACATGATTCTGAATTAGGATTGTTATCTAAAACTGATTATTTTGTCCTATCTGTAGTGTCTGCCTGACACAATCTGCTTTATACTAGTGATTATTTGCACATTACTTAAAGAAATTCAGAACGACAGCTCTTTTGCATGAAACTCACATGCCCTGATATGTACAACAGTGCACATGGCTCTCAATTTTCAGTTTGAGGGGATTTATTGTTGATTTCAAAGATAAAATAAAGCTGAGCTGTAAACCAATGTGGCTCCCCTTCTGACCAGAGCTGCAGGGAGCTGCACTGATTTGAGGGGAACCCCAAGCTGGTGAGCTGTGACCAAGAAGAACCTCACAGCAGGCTTATTTGCAGCCGGAGAGCTGGAGGACTGGAGACAGCATTGACAGCCAGCCTCTGCCGTGTGACACTGATGACAATCTGAAGCCATCCTGTTGCTTTGGCGGGATTATTTCACTTTTCACACTAACCCAGCTGGGAGCAGAAAGTTGCTCGTTGACTGTGAGGATAGTTTGTGGTTGACTATTGTTTCACATGCAATGGTCAATTTGCTCTGAACTTTCCAAAACCTTGGAATAAAATCCATGAACTCCCAAAATCTTCCCCTAGAATGGGCTATTTTAACAACGGCTAGACTGGAGGGCAAAGGCTCTCACTCTTGAAAATTTTGCTGAGAAATCAGCTGGATCAGAGAACACTAATAGCAGCCAGAAAAATCTAACGAGATTAGAAGTGTCTGCACAAGCACATGTGGCTTGTTAAAAACATTTCTTCATGGAATTGGAGTTATTTGTGATCTTTTTTCCATTTTTTTTTCCTTAAATGAAGACATTTATTTATTTATTTATTTATTTTAATTGACTCAGTCGTTTCCGTCTGTCTTTCTGGTTTTGTTTTCACTCAGCACACTGGTCAAGATGGCCCTGTCTGTTTAGAGAAGTGTTATTAGCAATGCTTTGCAAATTTGTTTCTAGTGAAAAGTCTTCTGTCTGATTAATGGTCACTGGGTTTTTTTTACTTTCAGTGTGATTTGGCTAGCAGCATGCTGATCAACAAAAACTACATTTTTCTCAGTTATCTTCTTCCAGGTCTGTGCTTCAATTAGTGACTTTGCTTAATCACAGTTGCAGTGAATCTTTGAGTGAAGACGCAGATGCAGATTCTTGCTCTGTGCTTATTATAATTAGCTCCTTAAAGCAGATTGTCCAAACATGCAGCAGATCTCAGGCAGGGTAAGTGAACCAGTTCAGGGTCTGTCATGATTTATTCTGTCTCTGTGAATCTTAACCAATTTGCTGAATCCCATGGTTCTGAAAAGTTCTAATATGCCTTACTTAGTTTTGCTAGAAGAGGGCCAAACACAGTTGATCTCAGTGACTTCAGATTGCATCTGTGTTTAAAAAAATTATGTTTAAAAATGTCATTAAATGTTAAAAAGAAAATGAGAGTTTTGTAAGATGATTTGCATATTCTTAAAATCTTTTTAGGATTTTATTATAAAACCTGAAAATCCCCAAGGTACCTTCCTTTAATTAATAATAACAAAATCCCTAAACATCTTAATTTTCTAATAACACCCCCAAAAATCTAGATACAATGTTATTGATGGATATGAGAAAGAATAAGAGGAAAATTAAACAGTTTTCAGCTACCGCGCCTGCTCTGTGTGAATTTGTCTCACTCTCCATCCCAACTCTGCAGTTTACTCATAGCTCTGTTATAGGCTGATCCAAGATTATGGACAGGTTCAGGCATTCCCTGACCTTTGTTTGGGTTTGAAATCCAAGCTCATGTTTCCAGATCTGTAACTTTTGCTCACCTTTGTGCTTTTTGGCTTTAGCCATAGTAAGAAGCAGGAAATACTGGAAATCCTACATAGAAAAGTGTTTTGCTAAGATTTTTGAGCTCAGTTCTCAAGACCCAGGATCCATCACCAGTAAGATTTTTAAAGGGCTCCAGACTCCTTTAGGCAGGGTATTTTTGGTGACCTTCCATTGTATTTAGAATTAAAAGTAATAAATATTAATCATACAGGATTGTATATCTACATTGGCAAGGCAGCATTTCTGAAAAGAATCTAAGTGACAAGACAGACATTGCAGATTTACAATAACTTTGTTCATAAATTTTTTGCAAGATGTAAAGAAAGACATAGTGCAGAGGGGGAAGAAGCCAACAATGTGGATTTAATCATCTACATTTCAGAAATGCAGACCAAATGTCTGTAAAGATGTCCATTTCATCCAAACATTTCTTAGATATTTATTTCAAAGCTCCCTGTTTGGTCAGTCCAACACTCCATTCATATTGGGACTAATATTGATTTTTCTTCTATTAGCAGTGGTATGGGAGTGTTAGAGGTTCCTGTGTATTAGTTACCCTTATTTTCTGTTAGACTTTGAATTGCCAAGAGATTATCTTGCTGTGCAGGTAAGACTAAAGAAGTATTTTTGTTGAGACTATTTAAGCGAGGGCTTCTGACAAACATTTTTTCCAATAGAAAGAATCGTATAATGATATTGCTTTATCGGGTCTAGTGTGGAATATAGAGGTACAGGTTACAACCTCTTATCCTGTGTTTACATCAGTTGAAAAGCCACTGCCAGGGAGGAAGGACAGTCTATATCACAAAGAGGCTAGAAATCTTTTTTTTCCTACAAGAATGTTCAGCTGAATTGCACATCGCATTTATTTTGACTGTGTATTTATTTTATTTTAACCCCTAGCCACCTTTCCTCCTCTTTCATCCCTGCTCAAAGTCAGCTCCAAGTTAGCCATAACCATTCTGCCGTTTCCTCAGTGCTAAGTAGCAGGGTGCTCATGGGTGGGCACATGGGGAAGAGTGTTGTAGCGTAACCCACCCGCCTTGTGGGATGAAGCAGAGAGCTCCCTTTCTGCATTGACTGAGTTTGGCTAATTAGCTGAGTTTAAGGAA
Source organism: Sula dactylatra (assembly GCA_013389905.1). Classification (NCBI taxonomy): domain Eukaryota; kingdom Metazoa; phylum Chordata; class Aves; order Suliformes; family Sulidae; genus Sula; species Sula dactylatra. The sequence goes on along the minus strand of WEKW01012445.1, from coordinate 81,736 downwards.
TTGCAAAAATATAGGCAGTGGAAACCCCACTTATGTAAAGCCCCAGAAGCACATGGAAACATTCACTTTTTAAAATGAATTGGTGTTTTAAAGAAAAAAATAACCCCAAGGTCTTGTGTCCTCCTTCATGTGTATTCTTTTAAGCATCAGGAAGTTTGCATTTGTTTATTATTCTGCTAGATGAAATCATTATTCTTGAATTGCTTTTGATATTAAGAAATATTTTTTCAGTAAGATTTTGCCTTTCTGCTGAATCTTTCATCTCTTCATTAATTTCCATGTCTGCAATGACCTAGTAATTCCAGAGGAGGCAGGAAATCTGTGAGGCTTATACTTGTTGAGAAGTTGAAGGAGGTAATGATTTTTTTGGAGAAAACAGTATTAAAAGCATTTTTTAAAAATGTGTCTTTTCATCTGGGATACTTTAACCAAGAGTGATAGACTGTTTAGTCTGGACTGTGATTTTCAGCACAGACCTGAGCAAGCCACAGTGTTTAAGGCGGCTTTGCTTAGGGATTTCCCCAGGATACATAGAGATGTTCCCTTTGAGTCACAAAATTTCCCATTTCCTTGGTCGGGAGGGATCTGCTGGTTTGTATTGGCACTGAACTATGACAGCTCACTAACTCAGTGCTAGGCAGTGAAAATAGGGGTCCTGTTCCCTCCTCTTCCCTTCTAGCTCACGTGCAGGGAAAGCAGAAAGCATTAATCTCTTACTAATTTCCTTGCCCCACATCCCAAACAATACTCCAGCCCTAGGAAAGCACAGGAACTCCATCCAACACTGGTTTTCAAAGCTCAATCTGTTCGTGTTTTAACATTTGACCTAAAGGTCTGAAGAGCCCCATGTAACTCCTCAGGCACTCACCATGCAGCATTACGAGACTCAGCAGCATCTCAGAGACTGCAGCAATCATGTTATTCCCCTGTTGCCCCAAATCATTCCCCTTTCAATTATTGGGGAGATGCTAAAGCTGAAAATTCTCCAGAGGATGCACTTGAATGTGATGTATTTTGAGCTGTGCTCATCAACTAACCAGCTCTGAACGACGACATTGTCGCAGCTCAGCAGGTCGTGCCTCTGCTGCCAAATGGACATCCCATTGCCCATTGGACCAGCAGCGCTCGGGTGGGAAATGCCGAAGCTGCTCAGCCAGTGATGGTGCAACCACGATGAAAGGTTTCAGTGCCACCTTTTCTCCAGCCCGGCTCCCTAGCTGAACTGTTAGCAGCTCAGCTGGGGCCATGATCCAGCGCTAATGAGCGTTTCTAGCTTGCAGCATGTGAATAGAGACTACTCATGTGTTTAATGTTAAACATGTGCTTGCCTGCTTGCCTGGATAGGGGCCTAAAAGTCATGACAGAAAAGCCTATATTAATGAACAGCATTATTATTCTCTTTCCTTTGAAATCCAGTGGCAGAATTCCCAGTGGGGGAATTCCCAATAGGAATTCCCAGTAGGGCCCAAGGCTACATAAGCACGAAGATGTTTCAAGTGTGAAGATGTCCTTAGAGAACAGAAAACATTCAAGGATAAAAGGAAGCAACAGTGACATATAGGGTCTTATTACAGAAGGACACCAGCTCTGTCCCAGTGGTAACTGGAGGGAGACCAGCAGTGCTCTCAGGCTTCGTTCTGGTTTATCACGGGGAGGTTCGGAGTGGAGCTGGGACCAGGCCACACTGGCAGTGGGATGCCAAGGCATGTTCTGCTGTATCTCCAACCACACTCCCTATGGTGGTATCCCACAGTGTAACGATGCCTCCATTGTGACTGCCTCACTCTTATTATGAAGTGGCTTTTCTAAAGAAAACTAAGAAGGGTGGGGGAATTTTTTTTTATATATACATGGAGTAAAAACAATCCAAATATGCTTTAATGGTTCTCAACATGATACTGTCAATTCTCACCACAGGGTGGAATTTGTTACTGGAAATTAAATTAAATTAAATTAAATTAAATTAAAACAGAAAAGCTTGGCTATTTCTAATGGGTACTACTGGGAGCCCTAAAAGCCGTTTGCAGTGTAGAACCATAACAGGAGTGAACATCCTTTAATTCCCAGAATCGCTTGGGTTTCACAGGGTCATTGCAGCCTATTCTGCTGCACTGCTGAGAAGTTGCTCTTTCCCTGTCTCCTTAGGTCTATAAACTCTGAAGAATTTGGGAAATGGCTATGGGCACCACATTAATCTTTTTCTTTTCACCTCCCCCCCCCTTCATTAAATTAACTACTTTAGTTTGGAACTAAGCGACAAGTAAATAGCATTTGCAAACAGCAGATTTCTCTACTTTTTCATTAAGGAAGTTTTTAAGAGTTTTCAGGAAATGGGAAGTTATCCCCAGCTTTGGGAATAAACTGTGGTATAATATATATATAGATGTGTGATTCTGATTAAATAATTTAAGCAGGAAAATTACAGTTTGTTTTAAGCAGCATGCTTAGGACTAAATGAACAGAACAATCCAGATATTGCAATATGGAGTTAAGATTCAGTTCCAATCTCTATTTTTTTTTTATTACTGATGATACAACATAGCAACTATATATATATATATTTTCACTTTATTTAACTTTATTTAATTCAATAATGCTGTAAACTGTGTTGGGATAGAAGGTGGCATCAAGAGGAAAACTTACACTCTTGAAACAGCACTATTATTACTGTGCCTTTGATTTTGTTCCCACTGGAATAAACACGAGCTGCACCATTTAGTTGTGTGGAAGCAGGATCTCAGCTTCACAGACCCAGATAGTCTGGCAGTCTCTGTGGAAGAGAGGGTAATTTGCTGTTTAGCAATCTGAGTCTTGCAGTGGGCACAGCGCATTTCGGAAGGCATCCAGGACCGTCCTTGGGTGAACGGATAGCGTTGCTTGCAAAGGACCACAGCGAAGCCCCCGCTGTTATAAAATGAGATTAAGCCATCATGAGATGTGGACTGGCTAACCCTGAACCAGACACATTTGCCTGCAGCGCAGCCGCTAAATTGGTCTGACATCAGGAACCGCAGTGTAAGAGCTTGGCCTCAGAAGTGAGTCAAAGCAGCATCTTTGTCACCAGTCATTTTCTATTTATAATGACACAGATCTATTTTATAATCACGGCGAGGCACAACAGGAGTGTGCTTTGTTCTGCCTAAATCGCATTTCTCGTGCGGGTGCATTTAAACACAGCCTTTGGCCCCTTGCCGCACACCACACACACCCAAGGCGGGCAATTCTGGCACAACAATGCACACCCTGTCGTGCTTGAATGCTCAAAGACTCCCGTGCTGAAGCAATAAACTCCTGCTAAATGGCTTAAAAATGTTCCCTTAAGTGAGCTGAGCTGCCATGCTGCCTCACTTCTCATTTCCAATGCCATTTTATGTCTAAACCTTGGGTTTCAAATAAACCAGGAGTATATTGTGTTGTTTAGTGCTGGAAATTACTGGGCATTATTAACCATAAGAGATCGGGGTGAAAAACCCCAAACCCCAATTCAGCCCTCTTTCCTAGTACAAAACTGACTGCTTAGCATGTATGTGACTGTGTTTTCAGAGGCTGTCAATTCCCAATCAATTCCCAATAGCTGCTTGGTTTGGTTTCTGGAGACAGGTCCTCATCTCTGCAAATCCTTGTAACTATGATTGTACCCAGACTGCCCTTTTTCCTCTTTTTTTTTTTTTTCAAATTGAAGGTCCTGCTCTGCATTGCCTAGAAATCTATGATCTAGTGATCGATAGATTTATGTTTGTAGTCTGACTGTTTTCAGTTCTAAAGACTGAAGGTCAAAACAAAGTTGCATAGTGAGATTTGGAGGTGAACAGAAATGTTCTTTTTCCTCAAAAACCTCTCATTTTCAAATCCTGACTCATTTGGAGCACGATCCTGGTTATTTAGAGGGGGGCCTGAGGTTGAAAGAGAGGGAGGGGAGCCCACTGTACATGCTACTGTCCTTCCACTGCAAGAGGATAGCAGGAACCAATCTAGAAATCCTAAGAGGTATATGGACATGTTTTCCATCCTCAGTGTGAAAGCAAACTGTACAGAGACCTGAATGGCCCTAAACTGATCCACAGTTGCTTAAAAATTGAAATGACATAAAAAAGCAAAGTTTGTGATATGAGCAATGACATGATGATCAGGCACGGTACCTCTTCAAGGCATAATATAGGCAAAAAATATCTCATTTGAAAGGACACTCAATTTTCTAGGTACTGGCCCAGACCCAAGTCCAGGGCTGGATTTTCTCCACCAAAATGTCATTAATCTCAGAAACACCTAATGGTTGTTGGGATTGTCACCACCTGATCTGCTGGGGTAAAAAACAAATTCAGTAACTCTTAAGGAGAAAGCAGGAATTATCTTTAAACTCAGACCTGGTAAGCTTCAAAGGAAAGTAATCTATTTGTAAACAAGTATTTTATAGTGGTTGACAGTGGAAAGTAACTGTGCGTCCAGGGCTCTCCATCAGATAAGAAAGAGAGACAGGATAAATCCCTTCACATACTTGTGATTTCCAGTTAAGGCACATCCTCTGTTAATGGGCAATTTTAGATTAGACTGTAACCTTTTGGGGTAGGAACTATATATTTCTCCTCTGTATGTGCAGCTCCTAACACAACAGGAGCCTGATTAGAGCCTTTGTGTGCTGTTCTAACCCTCATAATATACAGTAATAGGAATAATATAATTAAAATGTCATTGCAGTTCACCTTTAATATTATGTGTGTGGCTGTACTCTGAGAACTGTGAATAAAATTAATGTCCTTTTTGTATAATAGGTAGTATATTTTATTATTGAAGAAAGAGTTAAATGTAATTTTTAAAAGCAAAAAAGTATCTGCTGATTGTTTCATTTTAAGCTTTTGGATAAACAAGCAAACATTTCTTTTGTATCCTTCAAATGAGTATGTGTTAAATGAAGAAATCCACCTTCCTGAACTGGAGCTGTTTATAATCTTATATTCCAAGAGTGATTAACACCTGATAATTTGAATAAAAGTGGTTTATTTTCTCATTGGGTTATTCCTGAACTTTTGTTTAATTTCTTAATTGTTTTTTTTTTTTTTAAACAGGCAACATTCCCTTGGCTGCAAGAAATAAATGTCTTCTCACCGCTTGAATACAGCTATCTCATCACTGGATGTAAAAGTTGATTTATCAGAAATACAGGGAAAGACAGCAAGGACAAGTAAGCTACATCTGTGCCAGAAGAAGAAACGTCCAGGGTATAACTCATGCACTGTCCCCCAGAGGTCGGTGCACGACAGTTAGTGCAGCTGGGGGCACAGTGTTGGCCTGGACCAGAGCGCACTCTCCAAGGCGGTGTCCAAGCACAGCACACGAGAACTGGTGGGGTTATAGCACAGGTCTATAAAATAATGGGTGGGGTGAAAGGGGGAACAGTTATTCAGTATTTCTCATATCACGGGTTGTGTTCCTAATGAAATAATCAAGCATCGAGCTTAAAGCAAACAGAAAGAAGTGCTTTTTTCACACAGTGTATAATCAAACTTTGGAGCCCTTTACCGGAAGATGCTGTGCAGTTCAAAATGAATATGGGGTTCAAATATGGATATGATAACTTCATGATGAACAGATCCATTAAGGATGTTAAACAGGAAAGTTTGGATGTAATTTCCAGGTCAAGAAGTCCCTAAATACCAGGGCTGATAGATGGTCCAGGGAGAAGTAGGTTTCCACTTGCCTTGTTTCTTATATCGCTTGTGCTGCGAGAGATTAGACACCGCTGAGATAGGGCTGGCCTATCTCCAGGATGGCCTTTCTGATATTATGATACACAAATGTGAACTATTGTAAATTTTATTGCAGCACAAAACTTTGAATTTAGCTTCCCCAAAGCAAACCACTTCCAGAGAAGCATCAGGGAGAGAGGCTTGAAGTCCCTCTCACAGCAAATGACAGGGAATCACCATCCATCTGAAAAACAAGAGTTCGTCATCCAACAGCTGCAACTAGAAAGGGACAAACAGGATTCCTCCTGGTTTACATTTCAACTTTTCTTCTGGTCACCAAAGACTGTACCCTTTAGGCCACATCTCTCTACTACTACATCTCTCTTGATGTGGTGTATGATATAAAAATGAGAATTTGTTTCAAAGTCTTCAAACCCAAGCTGGTCTCAGCTTAATGTTTCTGCTTTAACTAGTGCTGAAACAGCTATTCAGTCGTGCAGAACTGTAGAAGTCCAGGACCGTGGCTCATGGCATTTGGACTAAGCCTCAGGCTCTCCAGACTCTGGTCCAGGTGATACTTTACAGTAGTGGGTGCATCAGATCCATTAGGCACTGTGAAAAATAAGAGGTTTCTGTGCATGAGAGATTGTGACTGCAGACCTGAATGATGAAAAATGGAGTGAGTAACAACCTGGATCACTCATCAGTTTTCCTTATTTTATCATTCCTTATGCATCTGCTCTGAACAAGCTAAAGCTTTCCCCTTTCCACAGCCATGTCTTTATGCTCCTGGTCATTTTTTTGGCCATTTGGTCTGTGAAGGATCGCTTCTCCCCAGCTAATCGCTCTATCTGACGGGGATTTGTATTGCTGTCTCTCCCTGCTTGCCATGTGAAAAATAAAGTCCTTAGCGGGCTCCACAGAGCTGCTGGCACCTCTTCCTTCAGGGATGGGGTGGGGGGAGCTTTGTCAAGGAGGGTTTAGTTTGGTTTTTCTTTTTTATCTCAGTACCTGCTGTAACAGTCTACACATCCTGCTAGACACGCTGCAATCAGTCCAGTCTGCGCCAGGCAAGAGTTTAGACATTTCAGGTGTCATCCATCCTTCATATCTCGTGCATGCCTTTCCTTTCATGAGCCCAGCAGATGCCTTTAATTGCCAGCCACTGCTCTTGGCTTTCCAAGCAGTAGCAGAGGAACTATGGAGTCCCTCTGGCGAAGGATGAAACAAAGGGGCCCAGCAGTGTTATGACATTTTCTTGCACTGAATTGGCTTTGGGAAGAATGGGCTCTTTCCTCCCTTTAGATAAGCACAGAAATCTTAAGCAGATGCTTGCAAAACATCAAACAAATATATACTTAAAAAAATAAATATAGGCTATACCCACATGCCCTATAATCTGGCCAATATTCAGCTACCGCTAACAGTATCTAGCCTTTCTCTGGTGAAGCCTGGAGGAAAAGCAAAAACCCGCAGTCTAGTCGCTCCACGGCAGGACTGCAACCGGCTCCTCCAGCACTGTCATCCCAGGGCTGAACGCGGCAATGCCAGGAGCTGGTGGCCAGTCTCCAATCTGCCCCATTGTTCAGCAAATAGAGGGAAACACAGCCCTTCTCTTCTGTGTGTTGTGTGTACACTCCAGGGGCTTTAAACTGTTTAAGATTCTTTTTAAATCAGCATTGCAGAATGCGAAGGGGAATTTCATGCCATAGGGAAGAAGGTGCAGCAGTTTGGAAAGCCTAAATTGCCCAAAACAAAAAGAAAGGGTGTTTACTTTAGTGCTTAAGTAACCCTTATGCTCCTGATTTCTAGGGCAAAGATAATAGGGGAATTTCTTTTAGTTTCCTTGCATAGGAAAGCCACAGGTTTTGGGAAAAGCTGGATGGAAGTATATGCATTAGGAAGTGTGAGAAAGAATTTGTTGCAAGAAGCCCCCCTTCCCTCAACCCTTTGTTAAAACAATGTTAAAGAACGTTACCCGTGCCAAGAGAAGGACTTTTAAAAACCTGCTGGAGTTCAGGTCACCCGTGTAATCCTCATTCACCCCCTTGTGTGGATGGGTTGTGGTACCGGCTTTCATTTGCTCGTGTACCACATCCTGCACAGGTCCTGCCCAGTCCGATGCCCTGAACGGGTGATGCAATTTGTTTTCTCTTCAATGTGTGGTGCTGGGCCTTTTTTACTCCTTATTACTCAGCCTGTTAGGAAGCTCTTTAGAATAGTCGTGGTATCATGTGCTTTCTACAGCAGTGTTGTTTGTAACTGCTTCACAAACATTCAGTAGATCACTTCATGTATCCCTAAGGGGGAAAGGATGATGTTTCACAGTGTGGGAACCAAGACTGAGAACTTCAGATATGAGTTTTCACTTCACTTTGGATGCTCCATCGCACCTTTGAAGACATGATTTTTCGCAGTACATTGCACTGTACAGCAGTTTCAGGGTACTGCTGTACCAATAAATTCAATGTGCTGGGAAATCTCCCAATCTCTGGGACAAACTGGCACAAAACGGCTCTTGTCCGTGCTGGTTTTACCCTCCTAAAGTGGAAGGCTGCCTGCAAACTGCTTATTAGAAACAGGCCCCGGACAAATGAACTTCCAAACGATGCTGGGGACAGATTAGTTTGGGAAGGTGCTAGGCAACCTGAGCCAAGAGGGGTCTCGCAGTCAGAGACGTACGTATATATATATGGTGTATATATACGTCTATACTCTAAGTAGTACAGGCAGGTATTTGGATTATGTTTCCACTGCTTTTGAGTGCAGCTGAGAGTGCTCAGAGCTCCTGCACCTCAACTGTTGCCACCTCAGGTCTCAGTGCCACCATAAAAAGTGGCAAATTTGGCTCAGATGAATGGTATTTGGTCTTTCCTAAGTTTGGAGTGTTTGAATTCGCAAGTATAGTAATGTTTTAGTATAGTTTTACTTTGTATAATGTTTTCTCTGTGTGTGCAACTGTATGCATGCACGCATACATATATTTATACGTGTTGTGTACACATCTATGGTGGCATCCTTCCCTCAGAGCAGCATTTTCATTCTGGGTATCTGTAATGATCACAGAAAATCAGTACAGTTGTTTTTTGAGCCACCACAGGGGACCAGCTGGCTTTTGCACCGCTTCTTTGCTGAAGCACGAGAGCTAGGGAGGTTATTTATCACAACACAGTGACAGTCATGCTGCCATGCCCGTTTGGCCGGGAAAATTCGCTACCCCTTGCCACAGGGCACAATTCCCCAGGGAAAGCCCTGTGGCTGTCAGAGCCAGTTAGATGCTTTGCTCTGCATCCAGTCAGAGCAGCGGTCGTATTTATGGCGTATGGGCTTCAGTCTTTATTCATAAAGCAGCAGCTTTAGCTTTTCATTGTCAACGTGGATGTTGAACTAATCAGAAAGGGGAGCAGGGGAAGGGTGGGGACCGGAAAAGAGGAGTTTGTGGGAACATAACAATGTTAAAGAAAAAACTCTGTTTGCTGTCAGTTAAGTCTCTCTGTTAGTTACCTCTACCATTATGGATTCATTTTAAGATCCAGACTTCAATATACATAACTTTAAATCACTAACATCCTTCATGGCTCTGTGATTTGCTGGTTCCATATGTAGCCTCTTGGCCCATTGCATTGGCACAGGTTCAATTCTTGTTCTTCCTTTGGGTTACGGTTTTTTTGCTTTGATGGGGGGATCGGGAGGGGAACAAGAGGGAAAGAGCAAAAAAGGGATGGTGAGATAGAAGGCAAGTGATGGGGGAGAGGATAAGAATGGGAGGAAAAGAGAGGAGCAAAAGGAAAAGTAGAAATAATACAAATGGAGAGAAACAGGTTAAAATAAATACGAAGAAGTAAAGAAACTGTGTGAAAAAAGCAGAAAGAGGAAAGCAATGAGAAATATTGCCACAAGCAGCCATCCCTGTGCCACTGCTTGCAGCAGCACTGAGATAGTCAGGAGCAGGAGGAAAGGGCTGAGACAGCCTTTCCCGAGTGCCTGAAATGGCAGTGCCATGCTGCTGCTCACCCTCTTGCAAACAGGCTCAGTCCCCGCCTGAACTTTATAATTAAGCTCACGGAGATTTTGCTTGGGGTCTGGGCTGACAGCTGTATTGAATTTTGGTTTATTGTGTGATTTATCAGAGCCGTCGATGGGCGTTTGGATGATTTAATGCTGAAAAAATACCTTGGAATGCAACGCGCAGCAATATCTGCATTATTAATAACAATAATAATAAAGATAAATGTCCCTCCCCAGAGCTTTCGATGGCCATGCCACTCAATTTAACATTTTAACAGTGGCATGTGGCCTCTCCATGGCACCTGGTAACGTCTGATGGATTTGAGCAGGCAAAGAAAAGGTTATTTGTCAAACGCTCAGCCTCAACTGTATGGTATTTTGAAAGCTCCAGGTCAGAGCAGCCTGAGCCGCATTCCTGTCCCTGACATCCAGCGAGACTGAACTTTGTCATGTTATTAAGCTGTCAGCAGCGCTGGGGCGTTATTTAGATTTCTGGTGGGAACTCCTTGCACATGCTTGGGGTGCTCTAGTGGGATTATATCAACACCATTGTAAAACACACACAAATGAGCTGTGCTGTAATTACCACATGAAGACCTCGCTTGGCTGGGTTAATCAGCAGAGAATGGAAATACCAGATAAACACAAATGGGCCACCAGGATGTTTATTCCAGTGGCAACAATGCCATTGTTTCCTATGGAGACTAGCCTGATTCTGGGGCTCCTCTGGCAGCCAAACCACTGGCTGCCCAGCATCTGTGCCATGCGTGGAGGAGCAACATGGGGCTCTGCTTCCTCCCCTGCACCAGGGTCCTACAGGCATGACTGGCAGGACTGGGGCTGGGAAGATGCAGAGGGACTAAGGGATTTAGATGATGCAATATTTGGTGTTGTTAAAAAAAAAAAAAAGGAAGATGTCTTCTCTACATCCCTGCACTAGTTCCACTCCAAGGTCTGCTTTGCATGAGACTCTTGTGCCCACCAGGTAGGACAGAGGCTGCTTTCCGTGCACCCCTCCCTGCGATGCTCTCTGAATTGGAGGGGGCAAATATGGCTTTATCAGTTCCAGCTGCCTGTAGGAAAGGGCACGCTGGGGAAAAGTAGCTGTCTGGGGAGTTTTGTTCTGTTGGTTGCTATTCAACAAGTCACATTTTAATGTACTTTTACCGTTCATTTTTTGGGGAGAGACACAACCTGATTTAAATTGACTGCATCGCCCAGTAGCCACAAGCAACAGTGGCCAAGTGGGACCATGGTGGCACCAACCACCCTGGGCAGAGCAGAGGGCTGAGATCCTCCTTCATGAATCCTCTCTTCTCTGCCCAGTACATCAGACCTGTTCTATCTACATGGCACCTGGGTGCTGTAACTAACACCATGGATGGCGGTTTGCTAAGCCAACCACTGAGCCCCTGGAAGGTGTCCTTGTCTCAGGTGTTTGCTACAACCTCCACAGCTCTGCTCACGGGCAAGGGGTTGCCTGAGCACTCCTTAAGTCAGTGACAGTGGTTGTCTGGAGAGTCTGAATGAGCAGTAAGGGTGGTTGTGCACAGGCCTGCCTGGCTCTGTCAGGAGCTGATGGCAGAGCACTCGGTTAATCCGTTCCTCTGGAAAAACTACAGAGAAGCAAAAGGGATGATGACAAATAGTGAATGGGTAACACCAGCATCATTTGGCACAGGAAGCTTTGAAAGAGGCTGTCCACACATCCCGACATCCTATTATAGTAATGTAGCAATATAATAATGAAAACATATAACACTGTCAATAATATAATAAGTGCTTGAAGTGATCGTGCTACTCCCACGAATTTGCAATCCAAATGAGATAAAGATGTCTTTCTGGAGCCTCCATTTGCAGAGGGAGGATTGTCCAAAGATGTTCACTCATCACTCAAATGGCCAGTTTAGTAGTTCAGCCCTCATCTCCTGGACAGTAATAAATGAAGTACAGGATCATCAGTACCTTCTCATTCCTGGTATAAATGGAGGAGTTTGCAGGAGGGTTTTATCCTCCATGGAAAGGGAGGGGAGAGGAAAAGCATGGTGGTGAGTTGCAAGAGAAACCTAGAGACAGTGGTTTGGGGAGAGAAAGCCAGAGCCAAGAAGGAATGGTGTTTCCTTAGGGCCTTTTTGCCATCTGCTGGGCCTACAGAAAAGTATAACCAGACCATGCTCTGAAAGGCTCCTCTATGGGCCCCCAAGTGTCCCTGTCTTCACTTATTTCTGGGACCATGTAGGACTGAGTAACCATGACAATCTCATTGCTATTTCTTCCTCCCTCCTCTGTTTGCCACATCTATCTGCACCATGCCCTATGATAGCTCTTGACCTCCCATCTCATGTAGCGGGTTGAGGACCACCATGCTCAGCACTGGGTCTAAAAATGCATTTAATAAATAATACTGACCAACACCCCCTTACTTCCTCAGTGCCACCACCACTGTAGCAGACAAAGGAATGGACATCGCAGATCTGCTCCTCTCCTGCCCTTATCTACTCCTTAGTGAGGCTGGTGAAATCCTGATGTCCCCCAGGAGCACCCTGAGAACCGTGAGGGTGGCTCATCACCCTCAGGGACCTGACCAGGAACCTCTTGCTGCACTGATGACTTGGAGTCCTAGGGACACAACTCATTTTTATCATCAGTTTTGGAAAATTTGAATGCACAGCTCATAGGTCTTCTGTGTGTGACTCCTCAGTTAGGGGCTTTTCTGAGCAACGTTTATCCCAGATGAAAAATGTTTTTCAGCCAAAAGGAAATTTTCATTAAAAAACATAATCTAGTCAAAATTTTCCATATAAAATTGCTGGTTTGGACACACACTCAAATCTTCACCAAAATTAATCTCCATTTACTAACTAGGATACCAAAGTTAAATATCTCATCTAAAGTCAGTATTTGGAAATGAAATTACATTTTTAAGTAAGACAGCAGCTGAAAGAGAATTATTCCTTCCAGTGGACTGAAATGGCCAATTTTTGGCTGACAGTCATTGTCACCTTGTGTTCCCCCTGCCTGCTTTAGTTAATTGCCATCCTGTGACACATGGGCTGGGTGAACATCTTCATTTGGGAGGTTGTCACGACACCAAGCATGATGATATTCAAGAAGCACTTGGACAACACCCTCAGAGATATGGTGTGAATTTGGGGTTGTCTGGTGCAGGGAAAGGAGTTGGACTTGATGATCCTTGAGGGTCCCTTCCAACTCAGCACATTCTACTATTCTATGATTTGCATATACTGTGGCACATAACACAGGGGACCTACAATTTACTACTGATGTAACATGAATGAAGAGGACGAAGAAATGATTTCTGCCTCAGTCTCAGAGGGGTGGGTGCAGGCAGCTGCAGGCTTCTTTTTGTGGGTGCTCAAAGCTGGCCGGATGCAGCTTGGATGGGATCTTTTGTTTCTTTGACTCTCACTTGAAAAAATACATGGTCATATCCTTAAATCCAGGGTTGAAGTCAAGGGGATTATATGCTCCGCTGATCTGGGATAGAGTTCAGTGTGTGTTTGAAGACATGCTCATTTGGTTTACTGAACGGGAGCATTTCCACCAAGTTTAAAGAGAGAGTGATTGATTAAAAAAAAAAAAAAAAAGACAAGATAAGGGGGAAGGTCAATGTCACTGGATGGGAGTGACGTAGCAAGAGAACTACCTTCAGATAGCTCCAGCCTCTGAACAACATTGATGGAACAACATTGATTGAACAACAAGACCTGACTTGAAGTCAGGTCTTCTTTAAAGGGTCCACAGATGGGCACTAAAAACTAGTGAAACATAAATCATTAGGGATGTCTGAAGCATAAAGATATGTAGACAAGAGAATTTGGAGGAGTTACGCAGTGATGAATTATTCACTATGTAACCCACGTTTTCCTTATAGTATTATGAAATGTCTTAAGCCGGAAAATAAGAAAATAAACACCTTTGCTCCCAGTGTATTTGGGCATTGCTTGTTTCATATTCTGCAGAACCAAAATTTCTTGTCTTGGTACTTGCTTTCTCTTTGCCATCAGTCAATATCTTCTGCAGCTTCATAAGAAAACGCATTGTATATTATACTCCTCATAGCTGCAAAACTAAATTATATGAAAGAAAATGTAGAGCTCACTTGAAAAAGAGGGTTAAAAGTGTTCCCCTGCAAAAGGGAAAGTATTGTGACATTTGGAAGATTTTCCTTCCTGGGACTCAAGGTTTTTACCAGTGATCTGCTTCTGTAGCCTTTCCCAAAACACTATCATCAAATGATTCAATGTCATCATCAAAGAATTTTTGGCTACTGATTTTCCTTGAATAATAGTTAAGAAGTTTAATGAAAGGAAAGATCTGCACAGATTTCTTCCTAAATTGGATTAAATCCTGCCTTTTTTCCTTTTTTTTTTTCTGTTCTTTTTTTTTCAGCAGTATTTCTGCTTAGAGAAAATTATAGCCTCCGGTGCCAGTGATGTGCTCTTTATGTTTTGTTTATTACAGCGGTTTTAAGTGGAACCATGGGTGAGGGAGTATCATTATAAAATTCTTGATATCCCTGATATATTTGTGCAAAAATAGTTGTGGGCACCAAAGGCAGTGGAGGAGATGACATTTTCAAAGCATTTTCTCCTCATTTTAAGCATCTGCTCGGTCACTCAAATGCAGTACGTGCCCACATGCTCTCTAGGCAGTGAGAGACCAAGGTTCTGGTTCAGACTGGACATCTGACCTCATGTGTCCGACCCCACCTAAACTGAAGCTGGTCTTCTGCAGCCACCTCTCCAGCCAAGCTATGCCATGGCTTGGTGGTGGTACCTGGGTGTCTGGCCCCTTCCTGGTGTTTGTCTTCACCACGGCAGGAGTTGTCTGGCTTCTCAGCCTGTAGTTGTACAAACCAGGAGTGATTGCAGTTTGTACTAAAAACATCCCAGGCATGTAGGTTACACACATGCAGTGGTTGGGGGATCAAGTGGTTGTCCCACACTTGTGAATAGCAAGTGTTGGGTCCCAGAGAGCTGCAAATTCCTGCCATGTCTGCAGCACCTGTGAAGATGAGCTCTGGAAATCAGGCCTGCTGGCCCTCTCTTTGCAATTGTCTATATTTCTTTATTTACTGTTTTCTAGCACTGAATTTCTGTCTCCTTGTAGAACTGCAAGAGGTGTCGAACCTCTTGGTTTGGAGGAGATAAGCAAGGAACCATTTGAAATGCCAGGGGCCAGGTATTCTAAAGAGCCAGCCACTCTTCCTAAAGAGCCAGCAAAAAGCTTCACTCGTAAAAACATTAAATCCTCTTAGAAACCTGGCTGCTGTGAATCACAGGTCTGCTTATTTATTTATAATACTCTGAACCGTGAGGATCAATTAGCTCATGGTGGTGCAGAGCATGGGGGAGCTGAGGTTTTTATTTATCTTCATGAACTGATGTGTTGGAAAGGGCTGCATGTTGCCTCTGCAGAGCCCAGTGCACCTCGGTGTGACCCTGCAAAGTCAGGGGCTCACACCAAACCCTTCAGGTGGGCTCGTCCTCATCTAACTTTGGCCACCTCAGACCAAGGTGTGTCTGCCACGAGTGACATGAGATTAGCACCTCCACAAGGCTGTTTACCTTGCTGGCTGCAGACACCTCTCTTAGGATGGGAGGAACCACATTCTCTTCCAGACGACCATCTCAGACTACACATTTAGGTTTAGGATGGCTGAAGACAGGTGAGAATAATCTCATGTGGAGATGAATGGGACTACAGGTGGCCTGAACTGAAGCACTGGGCTTGCACACTTTGCTAGATTGGGCAACCAGCAGCTGCTATAACCAACCCCCAAGATTGTCTGTGGTTGCATTCACTGAACCACACCTCTGAAAGGGACAAATTCTGCTCCAGTCCAAGAAAGGGTCCTCTCATTGCAGTGCCATAGGTCAGCAATTAGGAGACAGATCACTGAGAACACATTTGTCCCTCCAATGGTAGAGGTAGCTGCCAGCAAAATGTGATGAGTAGGAAGAAAAGAGCCATAGATATCTCTCACTGGAGCCAGGGGAAAAGCTCTTCTTGACATCTCTGCAAATGAGGGCTGAGCCAGATGAGGGCTGTGAAGAGAGAGCCCTGTGCACCGTAAGGTTGTGTCTGATTACAACCAAGAAGGGCAGTATTCTATAGCCTACAAGATCCCTGCTGGGCAGCACAAAGACAAATTTATCTTTCATCAGCAAAACTGGAATTAATCTGGATTTGTTCTAGTGCAAAAAAAGAACTAAATTCACTCTGTACATTTCCCTCCTCTCTCCTTTCCCCACCCCCTGAATATGCATTAAAAATGAGTCCTGAGCCCTGCTCTGAAGAAGTGACCACTTGAGGTCCACGTGCTGGGAATGTTTGGGAAATGTTTATATGACAGGGACATCATCTGAGAGAGAGAAGAGGAGACAGGAACAAAAAGGGAAGGAACAAAACTCTCAAGAAAGGAAGAAAAATCAATAAAAGACCAGTTATCGACCCTGGGATAAATTTAGAATAACTAAATGAGTAAATACCTTGTTGACTCAAGGCATCTTGTTGGGAGGGGCTCTGAAAATGAAATGTGAATACAGAACACAGTGACTTGGGAGAGCAAGAGTAGTTTTGACTAATTCTGCTGAACTGCATCTTTATGTTGCTGCTTCTGCCATTTTTTTTTTTTGACCAGAGACACCGTGTCTTCACTTGTCCTGATAGGTTAATCAGTGTCAAGGAGCATTTTTGGGTGCAGCCCCCTGGTTATCTCTGCTGTTAAATTGCTTGGATTTTCCCCAGCATGCTCTGGCCTGATCCCAGCAGGGCCCAGTTGCAAGCTGGGAGCTGACAGAGAACAGGGACCATTCCCAGTAGCAGCCTGGATGCAGCTGCCCACTTTTGGGAGAGTAGTTAGCAGTGTGGGCATGGACATCCAGCAAAGGGTGCTCCCATGTTTAACATAGTGGTATAGATGCAGTCCATGTGTTTATGGACAAAATAAAGTAAAATATTTAAATATATTTCTATCATAAACAACTAGAGGCAGATTTCTGGAAGGTGTTGGGGTAGGAATTTGTCCTGCCCCTCCATTGGGCTGGTCCTACTGCGTGCCTGATCCCTATGTGAGCTGAGTCACCTCTGTAAAATGGCAGCAAATGGCACACTTCCACACTTTTTTTTTTGTTGGATAAATCTTTTGTCACTTTAATGAGCTGAATTAACTCAGCAAAGGGTCAACAAAAAAGGCCTGGGGCAAGAGCTGCAAGGCCAGGACAGAAAGAGAAGGACCAGGGATCCAGCACCACAAAAGGTAATGGGAGGGATCTCCAAGGGTCTCAGTGGGACTTGAGCATGTTCTATGAATATCCCATTGATGCTGGTGAGATCCTGCACACAGACTTACACGCTTTCCTCACCTGGGACTCCCCATTCAGCAGGTCTGTTTGTTGTCTATTGCCTTTTCTCTTTCCTCTCACAGCCTATAAAGTATTCACATCTCCCCTTTCTCTTCTCTGTTGTATCTTGGTCTGTGTTTTCATAGGGAACACGTGTATTTCATGAATGTGCAGTCTTGCACATATGTTGCTCATGCCAAGTGGAAGCCCATTCTGTATCAGAAACAGTTATTCATGGGGTAGGGAGCAGTCAAAAGCTTACTATTAATAGTAACTCCTGGCATTTGGCAGTAAGCGTTCAAAATCTTTGGATGCTGGGAACATATAATTCATTGCAACAGCCTCAGAGTAGCCCACATGAAGAAACCAAGTTTTAGTACAATAAAAAAAAACAAAACCCAAACTATTCTGAGGTTGTATCCTACTTATTTTAAGGGATTTTCTGTTCCAAAAGTCCAGTTGTGAAAAAAGATAGGAAAAACGCCTATTTTCAGTAGTTTCATAGCCATTTCTAATCACAATGAAGATAGGGAAAGATCAGCGCTTCCCATGAAGTCACGAATTCAACAAAAAAATATTAGAAAGGGAAAACCAAACCAAAACAAAGAAAGGCAACCCAACACATGGGCAATATTCAACACAAAAAAAAAGGAGCAAAAACCCAGGAAAATTACTAGAAAATTATAAAAGGTTGGAAAAATATGGTTAAAAATCAAAGGGAAAAAAAGAAAATAGATTTCTTTAATTCCTTTTTGAGCAACCCCCCCATCAACAATTATGCAGAAATTTACTCTCTTGGGGCATTCTAGAAAACTAAAATTACACTTACAGGCATATTGACTAATACTGTATATCACTTTTGTTTCAGAATTTCCTAGGTAAGACTAGTTAGTTTTACTGTACTACCTTGCATCCATAGTACTTCAGGATATATTAATGATCTTTTAAGGGTAAGGGAATTGGACTGAGGCACAGGGAGACATTAACAAGACGAGTACTAGAATACAGAATATCTAGAGTGTATCTCCAGCCATACCACCTACTTAAGTTTAGACTGTGTTTAAAGATACATCATGTGAATGAAGTAGATAAAAAATCACTGGTCTCCTGTTGTCCACCGGTGTTAAGGATTTGACTTTTTCTGTGTGCCATGTCTGTAAAAGTTTCTCTTCAGAGTACATCTTTACTAGGAGTACTTCTTTCAAGGACTGCTTTCTTTTTGTAGAAAGGAAACGTTTCATTGGCAAGGTCTGAGTTAAAAGGGATATTTTTTTCGGCCTCCTGGTATCAGGGAGTTGATTTGAATAAACATGTTCTGCCTTGAAAGCCAAACCACATGAAAAAGAGGGCAGCACGGAGAGGCAGGAGTTAGAAAAACAGCACTGGTGGAATTGGCAGTGATGGGTCCAGGCACAATAGTTCCCAGGTGCCTACGCTGCCTGTTGGGGGTTGCTACCCTGCCCTTCTACTCACAGTCTGGTATCTTCATGCAAACACCAGCAGCATCGGTTTGTACATGGGGATGTGATAGAGTTGAGGAGGCAGAAACTTCATTGGACACTAGCTGTTAGGTGGAGGCTAAGATGGAGGTGATACAGACCACCAGAGGTGGCATTCCCACTAGCATGTCTCTTGGATCCCTAGTTTTCAAGGTCTTTCTAGCTGCCTTGCCCACTTGCACCAGTGAAAATAGTCAAAACTGTATCATTCATTCAGCTCAGGAGGACATAGCTACACTACATACAAGTGTGCTGATTGCTTCTTGGCCATTAAATGTGGTGTTAAAACTATCTATGAATATGTCACAACAATTTGGCTCAGATCCTTGATGGATCAGGAGCAGCAGAGATGCGTACAGTCCACCCCTGCCCAGACTCCTCTCAGCGGCTCCAAAATCACACCTCTCAGAAAAGTGGGGAACTAAAAAGTTGGGGAGGTGCATTGCCTCCACAGAGAAAGCATGATGCTCTGGCAATGCATAGCGCCTGTGGTTCTGGCACCAGCGGAGCTGACTACCGCACTTTCACCAGCAGATCACTCAAGGCAATGGAGAATTCAATTCAGGGAGAATTCAGGGAAATCGCTTTTTTAATAACAGGGCAGGAGTTTTCACCCACCTCTTTCACCCTAGCCTGACTGCTACAGAAAGTAGTTATCTGTACGAATTGGCCTCCTCAGCCAGTCTGAATCATTTTTCTGAGTCTTAAGTTTTAAGGGATTTTTTGTGGCTACACATTGACTCTGGTTTTGTTCCTGGCATCCCTACAGGAAATTCAGCTCCACAGTTTTGGTGTCAGACTCAGCAAAACAGCCCTGAGTGGGAAGAGTTAGACTCTCTGGGAGAACAGAGACAGCGTGAAGAGGCAGGGTGAGGAGAGGTTGCCCTGTTGCCCTTGTTATTCTAGTTTTGTGGATAACCATAAGGTTACAGCCTTCAGCACTTCTGCCAGTCAGAGCTATTTTTAATTAAAAATAAAACCAGGAAGTTTTTAATATGGACAAACCAATAATGGGTTGTGTCACTGGCAAGTTCTAAAAATTATACTGCTGAGTCCTTATTAAAAGACAAAACCATTTTGCCTACTTTTGGGTTTTGGGTTTTTTTTGTATTTTTAAAAATTTTTTTAGGTTCAGCCATACGCCCAAATATTAAAAAGAAATTTTCTTGCTAAAGACATTACCTATAAACTTGTGCAGAAGCTGACAACCCAGTCTGGAACACTGGTACAATGCAGACTTTTGCATATAAACTGAGAGGGGTATGGCCAGCAGTATGTTCTACACTGAGTGACGTTGCCCTGTTATTATAGTGTATTCATGTCTTGCTCTGCCCTCCAAAAGCCCCACAAGATATCAGAACGTATGTAGCCAATCAGTCATCAAATATAAATTAACTGGAAGATGTGTAAGGAATCAGCTGAACAGAAAGCAAAAATGCATGTCATGAAAGAAATTATGTATTTGACTGTGAGGAGGTTACTAGATCAGTTTTTTTCAAGAATTATGCTTGTCATTAACCATTTCTTAAGAATGATCATATTTAATATGGTCATTAGTCACTCTAGCACAAAAGGCTGTTCAGATTTGTTGATTACACAAAGAGAAGGACTGTGGTATCGTGCAGGCAGAACTGATGTCCTGAGGGTGAGAAAAGCAGAAATAGGATGATATTCAACAGAGCAAAATACAAGGATTTCACTTCAGAATTAATAATGGGAATTTTTGCTGGAATATCAGAACCATCAACTGGAAGCAACTGAGATGGAAAATGCATTAATTTATTAGCTGATAACGTATTTATTTGGAGCCACGAAGGTAATGGAACCAGAATAACACAAAAGTCTTCCTGGGATGGAAGATGTTTGCAGCAAGGAAGATGTTTTAACACTGTTGTAAAGGATCTGCAATATTGCCTACTTTCTGGGTACCTATTGTTGTGTGGACAAGTCTGAGCAAATCAACCCTGTGAGAGCAGACTAAGGGGTACCACTAAGTGGGCTAGGTTGTGGTGCAGAAACAGCCTCACCACATTTGCAGAAAACTTTCTTCAAGCCAAATTAGCTTTCACCTAGCAGGTGACCGCATCTGAAGTGCCTCCTGCAGAGCTGTGAAAACAAATCTCCTTGTAGGCTTCTTTCCATTAACACCTTTTGCTGGAAATGCAGCAGCACCTTTCCAGTGCTGCTACCCTACAGTTGCCCACTTCAGTGTGCCAGCAACCTCTTCTGAAGCATCTGATACCAGTCACATTCAGAGACATGACCATGGTAAGATGAGCAGCTATTTTGAGTTTGGCAGCCTGGCAATTTTTGTTTCCCTGGGAACTGGCAACTGCCCACATACACTCAGCCACTGTGTAGGAATCCATAATTAATGTCACATTTGCTCTACCATCAGTCTAGACACATTTGTCTAAACTATTGTTTTTAAAAAAGAAATAAAAATAAAAAAAATGTCAATCTCCAACAGACAGGGAGTAGAGAGTAAATAAAGCCTGGCAGACTCTTTTGCCTTTGATCACTTTTGCTACATTCCTAGTTGTCTTTTGAAAAGGTCTGGCACAGATTTGCAGAAAGTGATTTCCTTTACCCTCTTTGGCTTTGGAGTTGCCCTGTGTTAGTTGGCTTCACACAACAGAAATGCTGTTAAATAAAATAGCCACCATGTTTAGGGTTTAGCAGAACTATGTTGTACATTACTTGGGCACCTTTTGCTGTTGTGTTATTCTGATGCAATTTTCCTCCGCCTGCAAATGTCTGGAAGAATGTTCAGAAATAGCTTCACTTATCTCTCAAGTTTAGTCATTTGTGAAGTGTCATACTGAAGAAATAATATTACAGAGGCTTTTGAATGAAGTATATCATTAAACATCCAGCTGAAAACACGGGGAAAATTTGAATTGGTAGGATCCTGATTTGATATCTTGCTTTATAGCAAGTTAGGATTTGTTCTTTAAAAATGCCAGTAAAGACGACCATATAATTTCTCAATACATGATGCTATTTTATAACAAAAAAGAGAAATCACTCTTCTTTTCTCTTTTGTTCTTTCCTCTTTCTTTCTTTCTTTCTTTCTTTCTTTCTTTCTTTCTTTCTTTCTTTCTTTCTTCTTTCTTTCTTTCTTTCTTTCTTTCTTTCTTTCTTTCTTTCTTTCTTTCTTTCTTTCTTTCTTTCTTTCTTTCTTTCTTTCTTTCTTTCTTTCTTTCTTTTCTTTCTTTTCTTTCTTTCTTTTCTTTCTTTCTCCTCCTTGAATTTCAGTCCTCTAAAACTGTGTGTGTAACTTAAATCACTCATCTAGGGTTCCTTAGAAGCTAATAGAGTATGACATCCCACCCATTATTTTAAAGTTGTCTTTTAGGATGGAAGAAGGAACATTGTGAGGGTTCCCACTCCTCTCCATCATTTATATAAGAAACCTAGGAAAGTAACTTAGATATCACCTTAATTCATAACTTCAGGTGTTTATAGATGTAGATATCTACCTGTGAACTAGTTGTCTTGACTCCCATTATGGTTAAAATCTTATTGGTATGGTTAGCGGAAGCTGGGGCACAGATCATCTGACCAGATATAGGTGTCTACAGCAAGATGAACCTCAGTCTAAATGTCACTGGCTGTTGCGATTAAACCTCCACTGACTATAACAGGGATCTGGATGCCCAGCACACATGTAGACATGTCCTGAAAGCACTTTGGGCATGATTCATACCACCCTTCATGTCTAACTTATAAATATACCATTTAGGTGAGGAACTGTAAGCTATCAAGTCACTCTGGAGAAATGACCAACTCTCAGTGTTATAACTGTCTACCAAACTTTATGTAATCTGCAAAAGTTGCCTGCAGTGAATTTTTTCTTGAGATTGATAAGTTAGAATGACCTCAAACACATTCTTTAGAGATCATATCTACTTATTTAAAACATTTCAAAGTTCTTATCAACATGATATCACCACAAAAGCCTTTTAACTGGAGACAGAGAAGAGATGGCTTTTGTTTTTAATGCATCCAAGCATTTATGCCACCCTCATTGACATAGTTTCTAAGCATTTAACAAAGGATGCAAACAGTGAACTGTAACAGTCTGCGTATTTACTTTCTCCAATTTTTACTTTCTTTGATAAGAAATATACCTCTAGAAATCTTTCCACACAGCTCTCCTAACTATACTCTTTTAAATACATGGTAAAGTTATTATTGGATTCAAGGAGAAAGATACACCAAACACCAACTTAAGAACTATAATCTTAAAGTGACTATGATGGAAATATAGTGTAAAATTGGTGGGGAAATCTGTCATAAGCAAAGCTTGTGCCCAATTTGTGTGAGAACTTTTTTTTATTTTGTTGTGTGGTGACAGCCTATATATATTCCTGTCTGAGTATATGGGATATAGGAAATTAGTAAGTATAAGAGAAATTTTAATGAACAGAGAGGTGAAGGAGGAAAGTCAGAAGAGTGAGTGAATGGCAGTGTGCAGAGAGAATGTTTTCTTGATGCAAGTAGCCTAGATCACACCTAATAAAGAGGCTCAGTTGGAATAAATTCTATTCCCTATTAAAATAGACATTTTAAAAAAAGTATTGATTCAGTTCTGATCAAAATTTATATTTTGACTGAAGAGCTCAGAATATTTCTTTAAGGACTCTTTGCAGACTTCAGGAGCGTTTCTGGAGAAAAAAAGCACCCTCCGTGTGGGCTCAGTTTCATATCACTGTTGCAAGCATTTGGCATCCCTTTCATGCCACCTTTCCAAAAACAAAGCTCAGGGAGCATGCTGAAAGGCTAGGGTGTATATTCTAAAGCTCAGTACATCGCAGGCCTACAAACAAACACAATGTTCATCCAGACATTTAAACATCTCCCCACTCTTCTACTTTATGCACACACGTGTGCGCTGGACTCCCATTCCCTTTCCCTGAGTGAATGTCAGCAAGGAAACAATGACCTGCAAGTCGGTTGAGGAATGAGACATACAATTAGCAGTGAAATAAAAAACAGCTGGTGCAACTGAATAGTTGTTATTCTGAGCACATGAACCTGAAAAGATACTGTTTATTTTATAAGACAAACAAAATTTCCCTTCTGTTTGATCTAGGAGAGCATCTACCATTGGGAGCTGTCCATTTTCATTTCGTCTTCCCGGTACCAGGGCCAACTGTGCAGAGTTATAAACAAAGAGCAGAAAGTATTACTTTCCTTGTTAATTTGACAGTAAACAGTACTAATTTGACTATGCAGCTGTTTATTGATACCCCCCCCCCCCCCAACAATTTAATATACAAAACAGTAGCCAGTGTACTGCAACTGCACTGTTTATAAAATTCGAGGAGCCAGAGTGGCCACAATCTCTTTTAAAGCAAACATCAAGAGGTACTGTGATTTTTCCCATTTGCATTGCACCAGGACAAGCTATGGAAATGCATTACTGAGATCAAGATGAGCAATTTTTTCTTCATGAGACTCTTCAGAATGATGTTTCCAGAATCATTTCTATTAGACTTTCTCTGATTTCTGTGAGGTCAATGAGAGCATTACCACCTACTTCCATAGCAACTGCTCAACTAGCTTGCTGTATCTTGACACTGCAGATAGGTCTTATGTGTTTAATTATAACACATTCTTAGTACTAAAATAGATGAAATGCTGTATTGTATAAGATAGTGACTGGCAATATTTATGCTGAAAAAAATGAAGCTGACTTTGAAGTTGCTCCAATATTGTTGTGAGATAAAAATGGAGAGGAATCATGCAGAGGCACATTGATTTGCTTATATAAATACGTACATCTGGGTTGAAAGAAGCCAGACTACAGTCTTCACCATCAGCTCCTAGGATCATAGAAACATAGAATCACAGAATCAAGGAATGTCCTGAGTTGGAAGGGACCCACCAGGATCATCAAGTCCAACTCCTTTCCCTGCACATAACAACCCTAAGTTCACACCATATCTCTGAGGGCGATGTCCAAGTGCTTCTTGAATATCGCCAGGCTTGGAGCCGTGACTGCCTGTCTGGAGAACCTATTCCAGCACTCCACCACCCTCTGGGTGAAGAACCTTTTCCTAATATCCAACCTAAACCTGCCCTGGCACATCTTCCTGCCATTCCCTTGGTTTCTAAATGTGGATGAATGGTTCTAAATAAGGATGAAAGTTCTTAGACCATCCATCATTAAGGGGCCGTGAAGGCAATCCCTTCAGTCATCAGTTGTTTTCTTGCTAAATACCTTCTGTTTAACAACCTTCTTTTGGTAGGATCTTAATCTTGTTCTGAGATGCTGAATCTTCTGCTCCACACAACTTTTCCAGGTTTCTCATCTGAAATCTAATAAAATGGTGGCATTAGGCTCGCAATCAGCAAATATTTTCTTTTAGTTTTTCAACATTTCTTGAAGGATTTATTACTTTATACTTCACACCTGCTGAGTCCAAGGGGTTGTCTGAAATGTGCTGAGAGATGGATTTGGGAGCCAGGACTATGCTAGCTACTACTACCCTATGATACTTTATCTGCATTACAGTACCACTTCCCTGAGCCTATCAATTTATAAACAACTCTACATGCTCTTGTGTACTAGTAAAAGGTGAGTGCTCTTTGCAGCCTCTCTTCTGTATTTTTAAGGTGAAAAATAAGAGAATCACAGAAAGATTTGCAGTTCCACGGAGAACAAATAGAGGTGAATGATTGTATTGTCTCCCCTTGGTCCAGACTGGTGAGGGACATTGGCCATTATGAAATTTCAAGAGGTCAAGCTCTGCAGATGTAATTCAGATGACAGATAGTGAATGGGGCAGAGAAGTCCTAAAGCAGCAGTTGGCCTTTAATTCTGTGCCTCCCTTTCTGGTTTTGAAGATATGAGTGGATCAAGCTTGACTCACAGGGCAGTTTTGGATGTAACACTTTGGCTCTAGCCATCAACAGCAATGGTTCTAGGGCCTGTAGTTCACTCCAGCCTCCTCTCTTTCCTAGTAAAGTAAACAAGATGTTTATGTCATAAACCCACAAAAACTTTTAGTACATAGGTGGGCATTTGCCATTGGTTAATTGGCAACCTTTCCAAAGCAGAAATATTCCAACAGGCGGACTATGTTAAAATGTCTTCTTGATAGAGGGTGTTTTGGTCCTTGACTGTGGAGAGAGGACAGGAATTGTGCCAGGGTTGGACTGCCATGACAGACTGGTGGGGCAGGAGAAGTGTGTCTTGGAGAAAGCAGGGAGGCTGCAAGTATCTATTTGTGTTCTGGGAGAAGACCCAGGCAGCTGGGTCTTCTTGGGGAGTATGAGTAGGCCAAGGCTCACTTTTCTGTCAGCAGCAGTGGCCATATTAACCACAGGGCCAGGCTACCGCCAAAGGGCATGATGGGAAGGTGGCTGGTCTTGCAGAAAGTCGTGTTGGGAGGGTGGGGCTGGCACTGAGGATGCCTTTCCCTCACAGTGGTGGAGACTGCAGAGGCTCTCCCCAGCCAAGGCTAACTTCCACCTTTTCTTCATTTATGCTTGTGGTTTAGGCCTAGAGCTACCAGATGCTGGTAGAGACCTTCAGCATCCCCAGGGCAGTAACAGAGAAATTCTACAGAGATGCCATCTTGCTGGCTTTATTTTCTCAAGAATAATGTAGACATGACCTCTTTTTGTGTGGCTATAGCCCTGTGACACACTGTTAGGGTGTAAAGTGTTCTGCAGAAAAGTTAATGTCCCCATCTAGAGAATACTCAACCTACTAGATAAGGTGCAAAAGTAGACAACATGGGCTGTCATATTTGAGAATCGAGTGTAATAAAAACAAAGTTAAGACATTCCTTTCCTGATTTGCATGATTTTTAATAAGAGCTTTTTGCTTTTGCCTTTTCTTCTCTCTTACCTATTTTGTTAATGCTTCCTTGGAGTGATGACTGACGCTGTATCAGCCTTTTGGACGAAGGATTGTTTTAAAGGTTGTGATGAATGCTTGGAAGAATTCATACCACTTGATTATGCCAAGTTTTGATTGGATCACTCTCACTTGGCAGAGATGGTGATATCAGCTTGATTTTTTTTTTTAAATCACTGTTGCCCAATATTCAAAGTCAACAGTTTGATAATTAAAAATACATGTATGGTTTTCATTGAGCTGAAAGGGAATTTAAGTGTACACATAGTCCCCTTTTGTGAATTGACGATTTAGGGCGTAGCAGAGAGAGCAAGCTGAAAACTGCATGCCACCAAATACACAGGATCCAGAAGAACGGTATGGATGTACCAGCAGAAATACTATGACTCCATTTGCTTTGAGATTTTTCAAGAAAATTGAAAGAAAAAAAATATTTATTGTCTGATACCCCTCCCAAAATCTAAATAAAAAGCCAAGTATTTGAAATAACATCCTGACACTTTTCTTGATTCTCACTGCGTGCAAAATCAAGAACTGCACAGATCTGATCTGTGGTGCTCATGGTTGCCTCATGATGGGTAGCTGCTGAGATGGTGCTGAGTTCTGCTGGGTCAGGATATTAAAATGTCACCTCTTGTCATACAGCTGAGGAGCACTGCCAGTTCTTAGGATGGTAGTATGTTTGCAAACAAGTAGGAATGTACCTCGTATTATACACATCCTGGATATAGTTGAAATAGTGGTTTAAAATCTACAAGCTCTACTGAGAATTGTTCTTCCAAGTGAGCCTCAAAGATGTCTTCTCCTCACTAAGCTTGGCCAAGATTATCTTAGCTGGAAAATACACTTTCCCTCCTCTTCTGCAGTTTGTATTTGGGTGGCACCAATAGTAGCTGTGCCCAGTGACGGATCCCATGTCCAGCTGGATCCTGAACTGGCGTTACTGAGTTAATTTTGTGTTTTTACTACATGATACCACAACTTCAACAAGGGAGCATAAGTCTGAAAGGCAGAAAGTTGCCTACAGCCAAAAGCTTATTCCATAGTGTTTACTTGCTCTTTCATACTGTTTTGCATGTTGTTTTGTATCTGCTGGACTGAGATAAGGGGCAGTAGCAGGAAAGACAATGAGTGATTGTAGCAGTGGTCTGGTAGTGCATCTAACTAGACCACTTGTGGAGCCCAATTAATAACAGCAGACCAGAAAGAGCATTCTAGCACTTCTCTTCAGCAGTCGCAGAGCAGCCCTCGCACATCCCTTTCCACTAATTTTTCTTCTGTGTACATTGGCCTGCCTGTTGGCTCCAGATATGAAGACCAGTGCTTGGACTTGGTGAACCTGGCTTGTGTTTGGCTCTCTCTCCAAGCTTTCATAGGAGCCAAGGTCTGCTGAGCATTTACATGACCAGGGTCTTAAATACCTTTGCAAATGATAAATTACATACTTTTTAATTCTTTTCTTTTCTTGTTTTGGCCTCAGAACCCAATTTGCAGGTTTCTTGAGTTCCTGCAGATGGCAACTGCAGGAGAGTTATCCCTAACTCTAAATTAACATCTAAACTGTGAGATTTAAGCTTCAGGGAGCCACGAATAGGAAGGGTCCTCCCAGTTGAAACTAATTGGATCCATGCTCTGATATCCGTGCCTGTTTCCAAAAGGGTATAATGATTCCAACCAGACTGTTTGCTCAATGTCAGTCTGCATTTAACTTCATGCTACTTTGCTTTATTTTAATTTGACATTATTTTCATGTTTATTTTACCTAATAAGTGAATCATTTAACTATAAAAGACTCATTTTGGAGGGTTAAGGGTGGAATCTGGAATGGGTGAAGCTTGGAATAACTACTGACCTGCTCAATTATGCTAGAGTAGGGCACGAGCAATGATGTCACATCAGGGAGGCAAGCCAGACACGTAGGGGTGAACAGGCCTGCCATTCTCCCTTCCTCATCATTGGAAATGTCAGTACACTTGCCTGAAGGACAGATGTGGTTGAGTTTGTGATAAAGACACCCTGAAGTCTCCATCAATCAGAATACATTGATGTTATTGCTGAATTTCACTTTGAAGAATGGATTATAAGAGAGAACTAACGGCATTAATACCACGAAAACACCATTTCACTCAATCTGCAATATCATGGTATAAATGAAAGATGAGACTTTGAAGGTGGCTACTGATTAAGTAAACCTCACCTGAGGGGCACAGAGTCTGTGATTCAAAAAGTGTACTGTGAAATTGGGACAAACTCTTTCTGAAAACTGGGTCCTTTCATAATTTCTCAGACTACCTTCCAAAATAAGTTGTCAGTTGAATTTGAGGTTCTTTAACAGTGAATTGAGTTATTCCTGATATACACTGCTCTGAAGGTATAATTTAGTAAGAGATATGTTAATGTCTCCTGACTTCAAGGGAATTTGTTTCCTTTGTTGTCACTTGAGGTGGGAATCATCTTGTATAACTTTAGAAAGCTACAGTGAGGATATCTACATCTAGGATAGTCACCCCAGGCATCTTCTATAAGAAAAGGAGATAAATAGGGTCTCTTGGGGATTGCTTAATCTAGTTTATTTTTGTTATCTGTATTTAGAAGAGAGATATCATGAGTTTAAAATGCATTTCTCCTTATTGACTATTGAGCGAGTTGGGGTTGTTCAGGCAGAAGAAGAGAAGGCTCCAGGGAGACCTTATTGTGACCTTTCAATATATAAGGAGGGCTTATAAAAAAGGTAGTGATAGACTTTTTACTAGTGCCTGTATTGACAGAATAAACGGTGATGGTTTTAAAGTGAAAGAGGGTAGATTTAGATTGGACATAAGGAAGCATTTTTTTATTATGAGGTTGGTGAGACAGTGGAACAGGTTGCCTAGAGAAGCTGTGAATGCCTCATCCCTGGAAGTGTTCAAGGCCAGACTGGATGGAGCTTTAAGTAGTCAAATCTAGTGGTAAATGTCCCAGCCAGTGGCAGGGGGATTGGTCTGGATGATCTTTAATTGATCTGGGTGATTTTGGGTTCCAACCCAAACCGTTCCATGATTTTATGATTCTCTGATTCTGTGACTATAGAGTCCAGAGTGACTATTTCTATGCAGAGGTCTATATTTTATGTGTATACCTGTGGTCAGGTGAACTTGGTCTTTGTGGTTGAAAACCGAAAACTGAAATAATGTGATCTTACCCAGTGCACATAACAGACTGTTACAGTTTACTTCATTACCCCTGTCCTGAGTCATGTCTTGCCTGGCCAAAGCATAACTTGCATGTAATTACCCATATTTTCCAGAAAAGCATCTGTTGCTGTTCTGAAGATTTTCTACACAGTGTGCACTACTTATTTCTAGAGCTATACTTACATCTGTATCTGCTAAACCATCTTCTGTTTGACTGGGATGAGGTTACTTAATGATCCAAATCACTCAGTATTGAGGCTCTGTCTTCATTTATTATTCAGTCACCTGGAAGACTTTGTGCAATCTGAAAATTTTATGAGCAGCAATTTTTATACTTGTTTTCAGAACAATGATCAAAGCACTGAATGACACGACACATTACACGAATCCCTGTAGGAGCCCAGTGGATGCACCATATTCAAAACTAATTTCCTGTTGACATTCCTATTTCTGATATCTGTTAGCTAATCATTTCTTAATCCATTTCACATATGTGCTAGTGAGACCGTGCAGTGCTCATGGTTGAAGAATAGCAGCACGGTCAATTGACCTTACAAAAGCCTATATAACTCATATATCTCGGAAGATATTAGAGATCAAATATGTTGTTTCCAAAGAGAATCACGTTAATTTGAACTTACTAAGTGGCCCCAATTACACCTTATTTCTAAATTTTTTATTTATTGAATCACTTTTCTGCATTCCTTTAGTTTTGCCATGAATTGAAATCATATCAGTCTTAGCTATCTGCATCATCTGTCTTTTCTACCTTGAAAACTTGCACATCAGTTTTGATATTACTTCTGCAATTCTCCTGAGCTTCTGCATTTTTAAAAAATAAATATCAATTCACCAAAAATCTCTTTAGGTCGTTCTTATGTGCAAATTACCAAGATTGGTTGAATTAAAAATTGTTCCTTCCTCATAGATTGCCAGAGCATGTTTCCTGAAGGCAGTTAGGCTGGAAGTCAAACTCTTTCCCCACCCACAGACCACAGTCAACTGTCTCCAACAAGAACCTCTTTATATGGGCTTCATAGAAGCCTTGATTGAAACATATGACTACACAAGAATTGCTGTTAACAATATGCAGCACTTCTTATCCTGAAAAATGTTGATGCAAGATCAATGTATTTGAGGAATTACTGACCATGGGATTTTACTGCCTGAAAAAAGACCGAGTAGCTGACTTAGACAAATACATACCTTGACCATCTTTCTCCCCTTATCCATACCTCTCAGGCATTGCATACTGAAATGCTTTTGTAGGCCAAGTAAAAGAAGGGCAAATCCTGCCCTCATTAATACCATCTCAATCCCACAGAAGCCATTAGGGTTGGAATAGT